>JAQQSQ010001995.1:0-11565 GCA_028627145.1 Eidolon dupreanum
GATCCCGGTCTTAACGAGGGCACGGGCACGGATCCAGCCTGGCTTCATCCGGCTTTACCTCCTGCGAGCTCCCGGGTGCCCAGACCTCCCCCGCCCCCACAGCCCCACCTCACTGCCCCGCAAGATCGCATTTCCCTGTCTGGACGTGCTACTCGGTAACATCCTCGAGTACCACGTCCCTGATTCTTCCAACAATTTTGTATGGTAGATGGAAGAAACATTTCCACCTCCAACTTCAGAGAGGCAGCTGGAGGCCTAGAGAAGTCAAGTGACTTGGCCAAGGTCACAAAATTAAGAAATGACGAAGCGTCGCCAAAATCCTGTTTTAGGTCTAGAACTCTCTGGAGCATTTGACAACTTTCTTTTTAAAAACTCATCAGATCAATGTGTGCCCATCATAAGAACGCACAGGTGACATAAGAACGATTTCAATTCGATCTGAGCCAGAAAATCCATGCTGATCACAGCAGCTCTAAACAAGACAGAGCGGGGGCCCGTCCCCTTGGTGACCACCTACGAGGGAAGAAAGACACGCAGCGGTGGCAGGGTGACCGGGGCTCTGAACGGAAGCGCTGCTTGAGTTTCTAGGGAGGGAATTCGCTCTCAGCCGCAGGGGCAGGGCAAGCCTCTGCTAAGAGCAGAGAAAAAAGTAAAAGCCATCCGCTCTCGCACCGGCGGCTGGTGACGGGGATGATTTTCTTCCCGTCTTCTCACGCGTGGTTTCGGTCTCTTCCAGACGCCCAGGGCTCTACTCCCTGGGTGCCTGTCCCCCACAGAATGACAGAATGCTGCCTTCTCCCCAGGGCCCCACGCCTTGCCGTGCTTTCTGGAGTGTTGTTCGCACGGGACGGTGTATTGTACTGAGAAGCGTCCATGACCAGGACAAGTTTAGAAATCACTGAGTTCGGGGTTAAATGCGTCTTTGACCTGCTCCGAGCTCCTGCTATGCTAACGAGCCCGGGCGGTTATGGTCTCGCTTTCTAAAGGAGCGGGATCGTTATATGGCTGCGAGGCGTCTGGAGGGAGCACACTTTGGGAAACGCTCCGAGCCCCTGGACATTCGCAGGGGGTGGACGGCCCTTCTCAGATCCCCACTGCTCCCGACGCTGAAGCTGGGTCTGTGCGTGAGGTGTGCACAGCATGAGGACCTTGGACGGCCTCTGGGGCCGCCCCGAGGGCTCCCCTGGCCGAGTGGGCACCGCCCGTCCTCCCTGGTCCTCACATCTGAAGGCTGCCTTGGCTCTGAGCCCAGGCCCGGAACCCCCTCTCTGGGGAAGGCCTAACCGGTCCTGAAATCTGGCTGACTTGAACGTTCTGCAGCAGCGCTGACACCTTGTGGTCGAGAAGGTAAACGCAGGCAACGGCCGCCTCCCCGCCGCCCTCTGCTCCTGCTGGAGATTTCCCTGCAGGATGCCCCTGTCCCAGGAGACTGCCACTGCTGAGATGTACCTTGCCTGTCCGTCCCCAACTCCATGGCTTGTCAGCAAGCTCAGGCCGCACTTCTTCCCTCAAAACCTTCCCTGTCCAGGACCTCCTCCCCGACGCCCCACAATCACCCCTCCCTACTCCCTCCCCCTCGACGCCCAAATTCCCACTCCTTCAGTGCACGAAGCTCCAGTCTGCTGAGGACGGGCTTACGGTGGATGTTCAGAGCTGTGGTTCATGGGGTCTCATCTCTTCTTCACAGCCTTCAGGGAAGGCAGTTCAATGGTCTTCCCAGGTTTTCGGAAGAAGACACTGAGGGTCAGAGAGGCGGAGTGACTTGCAGCTGCAAAGTGGAAGCTTCGGGACCCAGGTCCCTGTGCGTTGATGCCAGTCCCCTGTTCTCGTCACTGCTAACTAGCTTCCCCCCACCGCTAAGCAGAGGACGCAGCCTCTGACGTGGGGAATCCTATCTTTGGCGGAGGAGAGCGGGGGGACCCTGACCTCCAGATGGCTCTCTGTGGACGGAAATGTTTTAACAGTCGGAGGTGGGTTTGGCCTCAGCCCCAGAGGGAGAAGCGGGGACAGACTATAGCTCCCTGAGAGGCAGAGTGAGAGCCACGCCCCCAGCACGCCCGGGGGTCTGGCAGGGTGCTCCCACACCAGTGCGCTCCGAGGTGATGGCAGTGGGACATTCACATCAGCTTTTTCTTTTCCTTCCAGTTTGTTTCCTGACCCAGGACATCGGTCTCCTGGCCATAGCAAGTGAACCTTCCACCCTAGTCCCCGAGAACACGGGGCCCTCACGGCAGACAGCCCAGGTCTGTGGTGGGGGGAGGCCTTTGGGGAGGTGGGGTTCAGGAGAGTCTGACATGGATTGGCCTGAAGTGGGAACGGGAACAGGAAATCCCCGCCCTGGAGTGGAGCCATCGAGTTAGGCTCGGGGTCTCAAATGGGTGCTCTGGGTCGTAATGGTAATCACAGCGAATCCCCACCCAGGGCGTTTGCACAGTGACTGCTGATGCTCAGTCGGGGAGCTGAGTCGGGGTGATAAGGAAGGCAGCTGACATTTCCACTAAGTGCGTTACGTTGAATCACGGTTATTTCGCATGACCTGTGAGGGAGGCGGGTGTGATTATGAGACAGTGGTGCTTGGAGCGATGGTTCGAGGTGTCGCTCTGTGGACAGCAGGCTGGGGGAAGGGACAGCCTTCGGGGAACCTGACTGGTCGGCAGCGCCCTCCCTGCCCTGCAGACCCTCTTACCTGGGGGGCCCGCCCGCTCCTGGTTCAGGAGGCTGTAGCTCTTCCAGGTGTACTGAGGGGCCGGGGAGCCCTCCTTCGACTGGCAGGTCAGCCGGATGTCATTTCCAATCACGGTCTCTCCCTCGATGCCGCAGTCTGGTTTGGCGGGTGGCACTGTGCAGGGGAGGGGCCAAAGAGAAGGCTTGACTCAGATGGGGCTGACGACGGCCACCTCCCACCCCAAAGCCACACACACGCGGCCTCGTTTGCTCACAGGCAGAGAAATTCATAGCCAAGGGGTGAGAAGCAACACTCCAAGAATGATCCATCCAAAGTATCTCCTCAGGGGCCTGTCACCATCACAGAGCCAGGGGTCCCGCCCCCCCCCCGCCCCCTGCAGCTCCTGGGAGCTCCCTCTGCCAGCAACTCAGCTGTGCCATTGCAGATCAACCCCAGTCCCTCAGTGTGGGGCCGAACAGCCATATAGACTTTGCCACATCACTGCCTCTCCTTCAACAACCCTTTAGCAACGTGAAAACCGTTCCGAGCTTGCAGGTTTTGTGAAAATAGGCTGTGGGATGGATCTGGCCAGTTTGCCAACCCCCAGGTTAAACAGAAGGCCCTCTCGCTAAAGCCCTTCGCCTCTAACTTTTCTGGAAGGTTCCCTGTGGGTTAAGCATTACCCTCTTCCTGCACTTTGCTGACAAACTGCAATCGCCCTGAGACTGGCTGATGGGGCGGGGGTGTGGGGCAGGGAGGCAGCAGCAGAGGAGTATGCTGGGTGGGGAGCGAGGGCCAAAGGGTTGGGAGGGGACAGAAGGGCAAAGATAAGTGCAGGGAAGCCACAGACAGGAGGGCACCAGCCTGGCAGACGCCCACGGGTGCATCCTGACCAATCCTAGAGTTCCTGAAGGCCTGGGGCGGTCGGCTCAGCCCGCGAATGCAGCTGTAGGGTGGTTCATCCTACACGGGGCACTGACTGTATGCCTGACCCTGCTGGGGACTGGGGCCACACAGCGAGCGAGTCCCCGTGTCCAGGGACTCCACGGGCAGCGAAAGACAAGTGACCGGACGATGACCGGGCAGGAGGCAAGCCTGCGGGGTCAAGGAAGGCATGGACAAGGGACACTGACCGTCACAGTCCGAGCTGTGAGTAAAGGGAGCCGTGGGGGGGAGGGGCGGTCAGAGAGGGGTGAGGAGCCTCCAGGCAGAGGGGACGGCGTGTGCACCGCTCTGAGGCCAGAAGAAGCATGAAGTACACCTGAGACTCCAGGCAGTGCCTTTGGGGTTGGGAAGTGGAGGTCACTCAGTGGGGAGGGTCATACTGGAGCCTGTCGGCGGCAGGCTGTCCCCTCCACTTTTGTTTACGTGCCCCTGGGACGGCTCGCCTGCTGCGGTAAAGAGCGTCGCCCACCCTGCAGTCCCGATTTAACAGGCGCGGGTCACGGAGCATGCGCTGAACTCGGCTCCGCTCGGCCCCCACCCCACTCCCCAAAGTTCTGGGAGAGGCTGTGAAGGACGCACCTCTCCCCTCCGGCCCAGCAGCCCCTCCACCCGATCTCAGGTGGCTGGTGCTCGTCCCAGACAGAAGGTAGATGCCACCTGAACAGGTATTGCAGGCGCAGCCGTGGGGAGGGAGCGGGGGACGCAACGCTCGAGGCGGAGCCTGCAACTCCCGCCGCGGACGCCAGAGGGCGCCAGAGGCCGGGAGACCGCGGTCCCGCCAGCGCGCCCGGGCCGCGGGGCCAGACGCCTCCCCGCGGCAAGACCCCCGCTCGCCTCGGTTCACGGTGAGGTCGCCCAGCCCAAGTTAAAGCCCTTCCGCCTAAAACTAGCCCCGCAGGAGAGCCACTTGCAAAGAAACACTTAATTTTTTAAAAGAATTTTGTTAAATTTCTTAATATATGGTACAAAGCGCTCTCTCTTTTAAAGCAAAACACGGGATTGACGGAGTTCCATAACCGCAGGTTAAACCTGTTCCTCTCCCAAAATGCAGCCAGCTGGGAGGGGCGGGAGCCGGGGGCGGGAATCAGGCCGGGCCGGGCGGAGGAGGAGGAGGAGAAGCTGCAGCTAAATGCTCGCTCTCGGGCCGGTGAGCTCCAGGGAGCCACGCGACGGGAGCCACGCGCTGTGCGCACGGAGAGTGTGGCCGCTCTGCGTGCGAACAGCCTGCGTGTCCCGTCCAGGCCCAGGGCGCTCCGCGTCCCCCCGCTGGGGTGGCTCGGAGCTCACCGGACGCCAGCGCTCGGCCGGCGGGAGGCGCCGCCCGCTGTGGGACGGAGAGACGACGGTGGCCACTCGGGCTGCGCGCGGCCGTCACTCACGTGAGCACGCGCGGCGGCCGGAGGAAGCTCGGGGGACCTACGGCCTCGTGCCACACGCGAACGTCCTTCTTTTCCAGCTCCTTGTTTTTAAAAGCTTGGCATTTTTCAAAGAGCCGGGGATGACCCACGCAGCTATCGGTTTACCGGTGCCTGGACTGAGCTTGCCGTCGCGCAGAATGGGGCGGCAGAGCAGAAGTGACCTCCATCCTAACAGCCTTCCCCGAGGCAGAGGTCATGCCCTCAGGGGCACCCCCGGCCGGGCAGGTCCCCCGATTCAGCGGAGTCGGGTGGAAAAACGGGTCCAGGCACCGCCGCTGGAGTGAGGCCGCTGAGACACAGCAGTAAAAACGCTGGAAGTGGACAGTGTACGCTGGTGGTGTCCGGAGCCCCCCACGGAAACCCGACACGGCCGCCCACGCGGTCGGGGGGGGGGCCAGGGTCCCGGACCCCACGCCAAGGCCTTGGGAACAGGAGCGATTACGGCGTCACAGTTCTGAGCGGGCGCCGCGTCCCAGGGCGGTGTTCTGCAGAGGGAACGCGCAGGGCTGGCCCTGCCCTGTCCCCGGCCTCACTGGGCGGGCTGCGGGGAGGGCAGACGCGGGAGGCGAGCCAGAACCCGCGGCTGACGTCTGCTGTGGAGGGCGACAGCGGGCGCAGCGGGCAGCTGAGTCAGCCCGGCGGGTGGGGATCCTGACCCCGCGAGGCCCGGTGGTCGCCTTTCACCCTCCTCCCTGGGCCGTGACCCCACAGGAGCCAGAAGGAGAGTGTGGCAGCGACGCGGACCTCGTCTCCCACCGTGGTCCCACTGGGGGGCCAGGCTCCAGCTCGGGATTGGGGGACGCACCTTAAAATGTCGACGTAGACCAAACGGAACTCTTTCCACCTAGCGAATTAACAAAATTTTAAAAAGTTTTAAAAATCGATAACATCCAGTGCTGGTAAGGCTGTGGGAAAACGGGCTCATTCAGACTCGGGGCGGTTCAAGGCTCTTCGAGGAGACGTTCGCCAGGTAGGAGCGAAAACAGCGCAGAGACAGAGCGTGCGTGCGTGTGCGTGTGTAAAGGCCGTGGAGGAGGCGTGGAAGAATGCCACCCACGAGCGTTACCGCCGGCCCTGTTGTCGTGAGCGGGGGCAGTGGTCAGTCGCTGCCCTTTGCTGGGAGCTGTGTCTATCGTGTGACTCACTACGGTGCCACCAACGCACACAGTCGAGCATCGTGCCCCACTAAGGACTGTGCCGGCGACAGCATAAAGGGGGCGTGATGCCTCGTTTTGGTTCCCAGGGCTGCGCCCCGCCAGGGCCGTGTCTTCCGGCGGCCAGGGAGCAGGTGCTAAGGTTCTCCCGGGAACTTTGACCCTTGAACTTTGAACCTTGAGTCAGGTGCTTCCTTTCTCTGGGCCTCATCTACAAAATGAAGACGCTGCCGCAGGTGATGGTTCAGACCCTTCCAAAGCTACCACTTTCGCAGGAAGTGAGATCGTGTGAAAACAGTGTCGCCTTGGGCTGCGTTGCTGAGGCAGCAGAGTCTGGCCAGCGGGGTGCTGTTGGGGTCTAGGGCTGGGGGGTTGCGGGGTTCCTGCCCGTGAGCTGAGCTCAGGACAGGGAAGGACCTCCTACTGCGAGAGTCACCGCTGGCCCTCGGCACCGAAGTCAGGGGCAGGTGAGCATCTCGACGATGGGACGAGGACGTCCCCTGTCCTCTCGGTAAGTCAGGCGTGAGAGGAGGCAGCTGTCCAGGAAGAACCCTGGACAGAGCGTGAGCCGAACGTGCCAGGCCGACCCCCAGGGGCCACGCCAGCGGGCCTTCCCCCTGCCCTGGGGAGCCGTCTGCCCCTCGTGGGAACTCAGAGTAGCCTTCTGCCCTGAAGGGACATGTAGTGGCCTCCCCTCCCTGAGACAGGACCAACGGTGGGGGGCGTCTCAGCCCTGGGGTGGCATTGGCTGCCTCCGGCTTTGTCCTGCCACTGGGGTGCCTCTCCTGGCACCCCCCTCCCTGCCCCACCGGCTTCCTGCCGCCCAGGAAGGAGACGGGGACACTCACCGAGGACCAAGAGGCGGACGCGTGACTTGGAGGTGCCGTCCAGGTCTTCCATCAGCAAGACTGAGCACTCGTAGGTGCCGTTGTCGGCCATGGTCAGCTGGTCGATGGTGATGGAGGCATCCGACTGCCCCGAGCCGCTCGATATGTTGACACGGTTCTTGTATAGGTCACCGTAGATGTAGCTTTGGGTCGAAAACTTCCAGATGAGCACCTTTTCCTGGCGGGAAGGAGGGATGACCCCTGGTCTTCAGCCTGGAGCCCGTGGGGCCCCCAGCCTGTCCCGGCCACTGCACACCGTCCCCGCCCGGGCGTGTGGACACGCGGTGCCCGTCCTGCAGTGCTCACACGTGCTTGGTAAGAATCGCGGAAGACTGGGCCAGGCGGGCGGGTCACACCGCAGGAGCACGCGCCGTCCCTAACGCGCCCGCCCCCGGCGTCCAGCATCTCCCTTCCCCTCCCCTTCGACCCGGTCCGGCCCCGCTCGCTGGCTCGCCCGCCACGTGCCAGGTGTCGTGCTAGGTGGCCACCCGTGGCTTCCATGCCACTTGCTTTGCTCGGGTCTTGCCTTTGAGTTTATTTATTCATCGATAAGAGAACGTGGCACCCTCTGAGATTAGCACTGCCTCAGCGCAAGTCCCACTCTGTCACTTACAAGTTGTGCTCATTTCCGTGATGCCCCCAGCTTCCTAGGGCTCCTTACCGTGTGACTTAACAGGAGCTTGTCCCACTCGATGAACCCTTCTCGGTTCAGGGAAGAAGTGCTGTAGGCGCATGGGAGGGTGACACTCTTTCCCCGGGCAGCCCGAAGAACTTCCTTCGGGGTTTCCACAGAGATGGCGCTGACAGCCGCCCAGACTGGAAAGGAAGGGGCAGGTGGGAGGGAGAAGTTCGTGACATCGTTGCCCACAGGACCTCTGAGGGGACACCCAGTGACATCGTTCCTCCTCCAATCGGAGCAAGACACGCCAGAGCCAGCCTCTGGGCCGTGGCACGGTGGCTGTCCTCCTCCAAGGCTGCGTGAAGACCAACGCGTGGGCCTCGGTACAGCCGACCCACCTCCACACCCAGGGAAGGCTGACGCCCCTGTGGGGACACGCGCCTGGCTTCCAGCCCCAGTCCCGAGTCTCTTCTAGATCAGAGCCGTCCCCCGGATGCTCGCTGTCCCGTAGCTGCAGACTCCGCTCCTCCACGGCAAAGCAGCCTCGGAGTGGGACACGCAGGACCAGGGCCAGACGCCCACTTCCAGGTCCTTCATCGACGGACGCGTGGCCCTGAGCGGTGAGCTCCCCGAAGCTCCTCAAGCCTGCGTTCTCACTTCAAAACTGGGGTACATGAAGGTTCACTGCCAGGAAACGCGTACCTCGCTTAGAATGGTCGCTGGCCCACCCTCAGTGCTCAGTAACTGTCCGTGACATCGTCCGTAACCGTCTGTGACGTTGTCAGTAACCATCTGTGACATCGTCAGTAACCGTTTGTTACGTTGTCAGTAACTGTCTGTTACATCTTCGGTAACAATCTGCTACATCATCTGTACCTGTCCATTACATCATCAGTAACTATCCATGACATCATCGGGAGCTGTTTGTTACATCGTTGATGACTGTCTGCTGCATCGTCACTGTCTGCTACGTCATCGGTCACTGTCCGTTAAGGTCACACCAGATCACTCCTACTTCCTCATCCCGCAGTCTGTGCTTGAGGCAATCTGCGGTGAGACGTTCATCACAAGAGATGACCGCCACTGTCACCCCAGGCAAACTGTCAAAAGGAATAGTCATCACTAATGGTCGCACCTAAAGAATAGATCGGTTTTAGAGGTCATTGTGATGATGAGTGAAAATCGTTTATTGTTCATGGATTTGTGAGGGGGAAGGTTGAAATGAACGGATGAGAAAGAGCTCATAAGGGGAAGGAAACACGAAGCACCCTGAACAAACGGAGAGCGCTCCTCGGATGCCATCCGTGACCCCGAGGACTTCGCCGCCAACCCCGTGCCCCGAGGCGTGCTTACGTTGCCCCTGAACCTGGTGAGACTTCATCCCGCGTTTCCGGACTCCCTGCCACAGCGTCCCCAGAATCCTCCTCAGCTAATTGAGATCCTTCCCACCGATTCATCAACATCCTCCCGTCACTGGCAGCAAAGGCGTCGCGTGTGGCTTCTCACGACTTCCCGTCACATACGCAGAGGTTCTGATTAGCGTAGCCACCAGCTTCCTCACCCCTCCCCCCGCAGAAGCCCGGCTCCTTCCGTCGCTGCCCGCGGGCTCCACGCGTCTCAGCGCTGCGGCCCGCGGCCCCTCTTCCGTGCCGTCTTCGCGTCCCTGCCCCGTGGATGAGACAGGGGCCTAAAACTAGCAAGTGGAGAAATTCTGGAAATTTCTAGAGCCTTCCCCACCTCCGTTTCCACTTCCTTGCACAGGTCTCTGTTGGGCATCTTTGCAGCACCCCGGAATTTGCTGTCCCTGCCGGTAGGCTGCCCTCCGGGAGCTTTCTCTCCTCCCTTCTTGCCCCTCGGCTTCTTCTCCGTCCGAGCAAGTCTGAGGCATCCATGTGGTGAGCTGCCGCGCCGCATGGTGTTACTAATAGCTGGGTCCAGGCTAACCTTCCTGCTTCCCCTGGCGCACAAGTGCGAACCTCACCCGCCTTCTGCGTTGTCACCGTGCTGTCTCCGTCATCGCCACGTCCCCGGGGGCTCACACAGGAGGCGCTCCCTGAGGGCCTCGTTTAGTGCAAGGCACTGGGAGAGGATGGCAAGCACGTCCATGCCCCCTCCCTCTGGAAGCCCACCAGGGTCTTCCAGCCCTTTCCACGCCGGCATCTGTCCGTCTGTCCGTCCGTCCATCCATCCACCCATTTTTAAGTAGAGTCAACATGCGATACCGTGTTAGTGTCGGGTGCACAGTACAGCGACTCGACACCTGTGTGCCTTACGGTGTGGTCGCCCCACAAAGCCCAGTAACCGTCCGCCACCCTGCAGACTTATCACAGTGGTGCTGACTACGACCCCTTCGCCGTCCCCACCCGTCCCCCCCGACCCCTGGCGACCACCCCTTTAGTCTCCATCTCTGTGCGTCCGTTTTCATTTTGTGTTGTTTGTTTGTTTGCCTTTATTTTTTTTGCTTCCACAAATGTGTGAGATCACACGGTATTTGTCTTTCTCTGCCTGCCTCGCTCCACTCAGCACAATGCCCTCAGGCCATCCGTGTTGTCGCAGATGGCGTGACGGCATTCTTGTTCATGGCTCAGTAGTACTCCACTGTACATGTGTGCCACGTCTTTCTCCATCCACCACTGACGGACGCCCGGGTTGCCTCCACGCCGCGGTTTTATGGGTTAGCTGCAGTGAGCACGGGTGTGCCGCTGCCTTTTCGAGCCAGTGACTCTGTTCTCTGCTGGCCTTCGCGAACCGTTCCCAGCAGGCGGTGGGACTTGTCCTGAACTGCCCTGAGGGAGCAAGGTGCTGACACATTTGGGGTCACAGGGGAGGCTTGAGGATGCCATGCGGAGGGGACCACACCCCCCAAAACACCCCCTTGTTGCCCTCACTATGCAGGGGGCACAGGAACCCAGGGACAGGCCCTGGCCCCTGCCCTTGTCTTCTCTCCTCCCACCCCGCCCCCCTCCTCGGGGGGCAGCTCACGAGCCCCACCCCCCCGGCACGGCCCACCCCCACCCTTTGTCACCTGTTGTCCAGTCTCCAACACTCGTTACCATGGAGGTTTTGTTTACACTTATCTCTGATTATTTATTTACTACCATTTGACTCACTCAGGAGACCAAGTGCCATGAGAGCAGGCGCTGTGACCGCCTCTGGTTGCCCCCCCCGCCCCCGCCTGGAACGCGGGCCCCTGGGCGGGTGCCAGAGCGTGAGGCCGGCCCTCCGAGCCTCGCCAGGCGGCGAGCTGCCGTGCTCTTGGGTCTCCTGTCCTGCCTTTCTTCCACCCCCGCTTCTCTCCAAGCCTGCTCCCTAACTGCACCTGCTTCCGTCGAAACGCTCCCATCCTGAGTCCCTTCCCAGGGTTTGATGGAAAGAGGGACTGATTAGAAAAGCGGACTGGAAAAATGTGTTTAAAGGAAGGGGTGTCTTCCCTCCCTGCCGGGGACCGGGGACCGCCTGCATCTCGGCGGGAGCGCCGGCGCCTTCGCTCAGTGCTGTAGGGGGACAGCGGTGGGGACACATTGCTGTCAGAGGTCAAGTTCAGCTGTCCCTCAAGGCACCCCACCCTGGCACCACTCAGGTTTCATCCGCGGCTCCCCTGTGCCTGCTGAGCTCGTCTGTCCCCAGATCACCTGCCCAGGGCTCCAACTGCCACCCTGGGACCCCGCCTCCTTCCTGGGGCGCCTCCTCTCCTGTGCCACCCAGCGACCTTTGCACTGCTTTCTCGCTATCTGCGCTGGTGAGTCAGGGATGCTATAAACAGGCAGCAGGACACAGAGGTGGGCGGAGGTTCCCACTTGGGACTGTCACAAAGTTCGCTGGGAGAGAAGCATGAAATGTGCAGGGCAGGGCGCCAGTCAGAGCTCACGGCCCCACG
>JAQQSQ010001996.1:0-11565 GCA_028627145.1 Eidolon dupreanum
TGGCCGAATGTCCACTACTTTGGGGCTGTGGCGTATTTTCTGTTTTTGAAACAGATGTGTTTTGTATATCTGCAGAAGTATAAACAAACGCTTTTATAGAACTTGCTATATAGTCCATGAATAAAACAAAGCCGTTTACTATCAACAAATGCCCTTTGTAAAACCCTCACGCAGGAAGCAACGGGAAGACAAGAGAAGAATGAGAAGCCTAATGAAAGGAAGCAGAAATCTAAGCCGTGGAGTGGGGACATGGCTCCAGAGGCTCAGGATGGTGACGCAGGGCCGTCCCTTCCCTGCGTGCTGTTCCCGCAGGACCCAGCTCAGGCCACTCGGACTGGTCAGACTAGAGAGGCCAGGAGGCCAGAGGGCCCACTCGGGTGTTTCTCTTGGGATTTTCTAGGTTCCCACCAGCCAAGAACAGCTAGATATTGAACATCAGGGAACATGTCCAACAAAGTGCAGTGAGTAAATCAGAAGCTACAGACCTGAATTTCGAGTTCAATTCCAAGGCCAGCATTTTTGTACCTAACAGAACAATTTCGTCTTTCCCTGCCCATGAGGTTGCTCTGTCTTCCTGCTCCCAAAGCTCACCCCTGCCTCCTGCTTCTCCCCCAGGCACAGAGAATGTAGACCTTTCATTCTCTTACTCAGTTACCTCCTGAAAATAACTCTGGGAAAACCTCTCTAACAATGAGTCAGTAGGGAGCATTTGCAGGGCTGCCAGACCACTGAAAGTAGCCTAAAGTTCAATTACACGACCAGACGCTAAGAAATGCTGCATTTAGTACAGCCTGACCCCACTTTACCCCAGACTCCTAGGCTCTTGGCTCCTTTCGGTGTACACAGAAGCTGAAACAGGAAATGAGATCACCTCTGTTTTTTATCTCCTTGCTTATTTTTAGATGTCTCAGATAACATGTAGGATAAGTGACGTGAGCCTCAGTTTTATATTCCAGGAGAGTTGCCAAAAAAAGGTGACCATACTGTAATTTTACAAACGCTATTACATGTGCTGTAATTCAGACTTATAAATAAGAATGTAATACTCTTAATTCTGGGAGTTTTTGTAAATTTTACTATTATACCAAGATTTTGTTTAATTGAATACTACTTGAAAATGTAGACCATTCTATATGACTTGGAATCTTTTTTTCACACATAGACCTTTATTTGGTGATAATTTCACACGATCTGCCTCTTGTAATTGATAGGGAAAGTTCAATGAGCTGTCATAGTAGGTGAATTTCTACCTTCTTTACACAAGTGAAGATTTGGAGAAAATAGTTATTTTTACTTCTAAATAAACTGGAATACTCATTGGTTTTATAGTTAACCTATCACAAGAATATTTCTCCAATTCTCCAACCTGTAGGAGCTAACTTCTAAGTAAATTTCTATTTATAGTTCCCACAATATTAATTTAATCCTACATTCTGTAAAAAATGAATGAATGAATGAATGAATGAATGATAGCTGTGTTTGGAGAGTCCCAGAAATGTTTCTGTAAAGACTAGAATGTAAGCAAACAAGTAAAATAAAAAGAAAAGAAAGAAAGAAAAAGAAAGAAAGAAAGAAAGAAAGAAAGAAAGAAAGAAAGAAAGAAAAAGAAAGAAAGAAAGAAAGAAAGAAAGAAAGAAAGAAAGAAAGAAAGAAAGAAAGAAAGAAAGAAAGAAAGAAAAAGAAAGAGAAAAAGAGAAAGAGAAAGGAAGGAAGGAAGGAAGGAAGGAAGGAAGGAAGGAAGGAAGGAAGGAAGGAAGGAAGGGAAAGGAAAAGAAAGAAAAAGAAAGAAAGAAGAAAGAAGAAAGAAAGAAAGAAAGAAAGAAAGAAAGAAAGAAAGAGAAAGAAAAAGAAAGAAAGAAAGAAAAAGAAAGAAAGAGAAAAAGAAAAGAGAAAAAAGAAAAATGGAGGAAGGAGAGCAGACAGAAGGAGCAATTGCCAACAACGAAAAGAACCAAATTCTCAGCAGTGTGACACACCAGGGTCAAATAAGAGATGCTCATTAAATTCTGACATGCTTCCGCCACCCAAAGAGTCATTATCTCCTCCCTTGGGAAAAGGCTTTGAGGCACATTCAAAGACAAACATATGACAGGTTCAGCGACCAAGAGAATCATGCTCTCTTTTGGTGCTTTCCTGGGAAAATCCAGTTAAAATCTCAGATTCTTCACACAATTAGAAACACAGTTAAAACTGAAGGGGGAGGGGAGTTTTCTGAGCAAATCTAAGACACAGAAAAATGCGTAATCCCTATGTAAAGATCCTGTGTATATGGGCAGAAGAGAGGGTAGAGACCAGTGTCCAGACCGTGGGAGGGGCTGGGACTGCTTCAGAGAAGGAAGGGAAGGGCACCCGGACCTGACCTGCCCAGGTTCACTGTCCAAATCAATTCCACTCACAAATAATTGCTCCGCTGTGCATTTCATTAGCCTGGGTAGACACGGCCGTGCAGAGCAGTTTAAGTGGGTCACTTTTTCTTGGATCCCTTAAGGGCATCCTTTCGATTGGAAAATGTCGAAAACTATTTTGCACAGATGTAGTGACATCCACAATAGTTCAATATAAGTTTACAACCGAAAAAGATATCACCGACTGCTTTTGCTGTATCCACTTTGCTTTTCGTCATATGTAAAAATGTCCGTTTGGGAGACTCAGATGTGTCGTTAAAAATGACCCATGTAAAAGGTATGTTCGTTCAAGGAATTACAGCTCGATTTGATAGCTTTCAGTTAATATTCACATCTGTGGGTCCTGTGACTACCATATCACAGAGACGATCACGTGCATTGACCACACTGTAACTGCAAATCGGAGGCTGAGATAAAATAGAGGCTCTTTCTGCAGACAGTACCCTGTGCCAGAATTCCAGAGACAGACAGAATTGGACAGAAACAGAATGCTCAGCGGGCACCGGCTTGCTGGAGGGAGACCTTGTACTTACTGGGAGATTGCGCAGATCCCGCGTGGCCCCGGGGCGGGTCGGTGCGCCCGCATCCCGCGGGTGGAAATCCAGGCCGCAGCTGCAGGTTGGGACGTGCATCTGAGGGGAACAGGGCTGTCATTGACCGTGGGCGCAGCGGGGTGGGGGTGGGGAGTCACACTGACACTTGCTTTCTACAACCGCAGGGTTTGGTTTCAATCTTAAGGTTTAGCCTAAATCTGGCATAATCCTAACTCAAAAGAGTAAGCATGTCAGTGCGGACTCTGGACTGATACGGATGAGATCGCAGGCCATGTTTCACTTAAGGTGACACCTTAATTATGTTTCCGTTGCAAAGAAATTAGAAAGACTTGAAAGGTACACAGAGTTATCTTCACAAAGGGTCCTCCTTTAAGAACCAGCGATTGAGCCATAAAATAAGTTTTCTGACATTGCAGCCAGAGACCGTTATGGTATAACTAAAGTCCAGAGAGGAAATAATGGCCGCGCCTCACGGTTGCTAGGGAACCGATGGGTTAGCATGAAGCAGTGCCCAGGAAGATGTGCTATTTTCTCTAAAGAGGCAAACAGAGGTGTAGTGTTCCACCCTCAGTTGGGTAAGCGATTATAAGAAACATCAAGAACATGCATTTCCCAGGTGTTTATGGGTCTGTGCAGAAATCTCCGTGCGTGTGAACACACACCAAGGCCTGTGCTGCTGTCACCTGCTCTGTGGGACAGTTTTCCGTGCACGCTGGGGCTGAGAGTCCTTGGTGGTTCCTAAGCACTACCTATTCTCTGAGGTTTTAGTTGATAATGAATAGCATGGCTGTTCCAGGATCCGTAGCAGACCTCGAACATGCCTTTAACGGAGACCTTGACCTGCTGTCCTTGGGAGTAAAAGTGTAGGTGAAACCCGAGGAGAGGGCTTGGTGAATTTAGGCAAGCATCAGCATACCTGCTTTAATTGCTTTTCTAGTTTTTCTTTCTCCATCTGGCAAGCTTTTATCTACAGACAAAACAAAGGCATTTGCTTATCAAAAAGAGTTCAGGTGGTTAGTTCTAAAGCTGCTCTTGACCTCATATCAGTAACTTGGTCAGAAGCCCAGGGGCTAAAGCACTGATAGTAATAACTCCAGGAAAAAGTCTTGGATTTTCCAGACATGCATTGGTTCCATCTTCAATTTCCCAAGTGAAGTTTGGAGAGTTGGATAGTTTTAAATTGAGATTCCAGTTTGTTTGAGGCCATTAGAACTCTCAGTTTTAGGCTGATACACTTAGTTGTAGATATTATATAGGCACAGACATGGATATGGATATGGAACCCGCTTCCATGGCTTATTCATTGTAACTGGAATTGGTCAGCTGTACATTCAAAGGCTTCTACGTTGTCACATTCCACAAATGTCACAGCATGTCACACAACAGTCTTCCATTTATTGAAAAGCATTGTAAGATTTTACAATCAAAATTTGTAGTTCCTTGTTTTTTTCTTAAGCCAAAATTGTGTTAGCTACGTTTCCCTCATTCACATCAATATTTACCCGTCATGGCAACTTCCTGAGTCTACTTTTAATAGATTCTATTACACTTTATTTTAGTACTCTTACATTTAATATAGTCTATTTCAGTAGACTGGCTATCATTATCTGGCCTCCTTGAGAGTTATATTTAATCAGTGGACCCACTGAACAAAATTCTTGGTTTCACTAGATGTGTAAATGACATTTAGAAATATGTGTGTTTTTGGAAGACAGGAACATTCCAACATAGTCCTTCAGAGAAAATGACAAGAATTTAGAAACAACTTCAGTGCACTAGAGAATTTTGAATTTGAATTGGAGTACTAGGCAGTTCAACTCCTGTTCTACCAAGATAAATATTATGAGAAAAAGATCAAAAGCATTAGACTTTCTAAAAGACTTTGGAATCCAGTTTCTTGGGTAATTCCTTAATATATGTAAGTGAAAAGAAATCTCCAGTCATTTTCAACTCCTTACAAGATTGTTTAAGAATGATTTCATCCCAGGTGCTAACCTCTCAAAAAAAAAAAAAAAAAAATCCAATATCAGTTAACACTGAGAAGACAAAAAATCTTGAATTTGTTTTTCTTAAATGAGAAAATAGAAATAAAATGCACTCATGCTGGCAAAGATTATTTCATTTTGATTTATACCTTTGACTTCAGCTTGTTCAACAGGGATTGAGAAGTCTGGTTAATTTGCTGTAGCTCCTCTTTCTCTTGATTAAGTCTTTCTCTGTCTGATCGCTCCCTTTTGAAGTCTTCTTCATATATTTGCACCTAGGAAATATTAATTTGCTGTTAGCTTCCTTTTCTCTTAAGCCTTTGAAATGATTCAGAAGACGCGTTACCTAGGCTCGTCTCATCGGAGGTGTTCCTATCCTATTTTCATGGCTGTTTCTTTGTGACGGGGCTCCATCTGATACATAGGACTATAATTGTATCTTTCACTTTGTTTAGAATGGCATGTCTCAACCTTTTCTTTCCTGAGCATGTATCAGGAATTCAGAAGTAAAATGATAATGTAGATATTTTGAAAAAATTCCGCTCACCCATTATTCTACTGCATATTCGATGACCCCTACCCCTAGTATTAAGTGTCACTGTTTTGGACATCCATCCCCAACATAAGGCTTTGATGTATGAATACTGCTTGGAGTTCTAAAAGACAGTTTATTGACAATAGCCGTTAAGTAAAGTTACTAAGTGTAGACATGCCAGTGTTTCCAAAACATAAATTATAAGTTGAACATAACATAGAAATGAAAGGTTCGGGTATGTGGAAAAGCAAAGCATGATTGTTAAAAGGTTTTCACAGACATTGCTCTAGGAATTTGGGGGATATATCATAAAAAAGAAACAGTACTATTTAGTGGAACACCTCTCCAGAGATACTTCAAATATTTTAGAAAAGTAATCAAACCAGAAAGAAAAACATTTAATTATTGTTGTTTTTAATTGGCATTGTATTGACTAATGGCTTGGAGACTAGTATGTGGGCTATGAAAATAAATGAAACTTAGGGAATGAAGCAAAGAAATTCCTTCAAGACCATGATTTAAATGACAACTTACACTGGAACCCAGTAGCTAGATTTTTGTCTGTTCACACTAGGTTCCAGTGCAGAGCATTCCCTTTAAAACCACCCTCGCTGTTCAAGGATCGGCGACCGGCAGCTACAGAGCAACAGTCCGGCTGCTACCATTTTCTGAGAAGATCCAGAGACTGGGTTAATAGTATTTGCAGAAAAAGTCATGTCTCCCTGAGACAGTTCAGAGCCGGTGCTAATAGAATCTCACCAAAAAGATCTTAGTGTGCCCCTCTTCTACCTGTGTGACCTTGGGCAAGCCAGCGAACCCCTCTGAAACCCCGTTCCCTCTTTCATAAAGTGTGAGCTGGACTAGCCGATCATTCTCCCATCAAGCTTTAAAATTAGATGAGTCACGTTGAACTAAATGCAAAAACCTTTCACACATTTTGAAAAGCGAGCCTTCCAAAAATGTCCACAGGCGCCTGCATGGTCAGCGGGGGGGATGCTCTCCCCGTGATCGCGCCCCCTTCAGCTTCTCACCTGGTGTTTGAGAACTTCCATTTCTGTTCTCATCTCCTCGTGACTGCACTCTTCTTCGGATTTGCCCAAACAGTCCTCAGGAAATGAAGAATGCTTGATGGCCAAGGCGTCCTGAAGAGCCTGTGTTAAAAATGGGCGCACCGTCGGCCTGGGAGGTGTGGCATGTGAGCCACGGCCGCCTCAGGTGAGGTCGAACTTCCTTTCTAACGCCACTCGCTTGACTGAATGACTTTCTTCTTTCTGGTTTTCTAGCATACATGTATTTTTTTTCCAGAATCTGTCTTTTCTCCATGATGACGCTTATGTCATTCAACACTTATTGAATAACAACCCTCATTCAAGGCATCCATGTTGAAGCCCCCTGCACCCAGCCAACCACGAGAGAAAAACCATCTATGCCCTTTCTCTAGATTTCTCTAGATTCTCTCTTACTCTAGATTCTCTGCTGCAAGTATATGCTCTACCTGTAATTCTCGCATCAGAATCACCTGGAGCCATAGCACACGCCCATCCCTGCGCACCTGGACCAGTAGATCGGGGAGTAGGGTCTGAGAATCCGCATTGCTCGAAAGCGTATGCTGCTGGTTTTCGGATGACATTTTGAGTCTATTCTGCTATTTAACCATGTCCCCAAGATCTGTTGTGCTACCCTTCTGCCCTGTCCTCCTCAGCATGCCGTGCATGCCCTGGCCCAGCCAGAATGCTGTTCTTCTCCAGTAAGACACCCGTTACCCATACAGCGTGGAGGGAGGGCTCGGCTTCCCTGGCATCCACTACAGCCTGCTGGTTTCCTTGTGGAAGGAGGAGGAGGAGGAGGAGGAGATCAGAGACACTTGGATTTGCCAGTAAGATTATCATCCCTACCCATTAGCCCGTGATACTCTTACATTGCTCTCTCTATCAGTTCATATAAATGACACTGCCTCTGTTCTGAAGACCTTCGGTTCATGATGAGCTCAATATAATGGCTGCCACAGATGGCGACAGGACATATCTCATCCTGGTGTGGTCTCGGAGCCCACGTGCAACGTGACTACCCGCGTATTATCATACGAGTCCCCTATATAAAGAGCAAGGTTCACTTCAGAGCGCCAGAGGAACTGACTTCCTCTGTATGTCTTTAGTAGCTTCCGTGATGTTCTTTCAGTGAGACCGTTAAGTAACTTCCTGCGTCGTTGTGCCATGTGGTCATACTGGCCAGAAAAGAAAAACTAATTTATGGTCTTGAACATGTGTAGACAGACCAGGAGTTTCCTAACGGAATGTCTCAGAGTCTACGAATGCAGTCTCTCTAGCCTGTTGCAAATATCATTTTTCAGGAAGTCGTAAGAGAAACAGAACTCTTTTCTTCCTCCAAGAAGTATTTCGAGAAACAACAAAAATCGTTTACTAATTTATGTTTTTGTCAACATTTGTTGCTAAGCTACATAGTTCTAGGAAATACTGTAATAGTTATAATTTCAAAAAATGTGCTCGTGGTAGTAGAGAATCGAGAGTAGAGTAAGCCCAGCAAGTCAAAACAATCAAATGTGCTGGTTCCATGTTCTACTCTTATGAATAGACTGTTTTTGTGGGTCTTCTTATATTTGAATTTCCTGGTCTACCTTTCCTGTTATTCAGGCTTCTAGAAATTTTGCAGATGGGTCACAAATGAAAAGTGAGTCTAATAGACATTGATTCCACCCTGGGGTTTTCCAACTTCCTTGAACAAATACCCGTAACCCATTCTAGAATAGTTCTTTACTGTCAGCACAGGTACACGCAACAGATCCAGCCACGTGACAGTGCTGGACTCCAGACAAACCCGGCCTGCCCCAGGGTGGCACTGGCCGACTGGCCCAGGTGACTTCTCTGCGGTGCTGAAAACATCTGGCTCCCCCTCAAGAACTTGACTGAAAACAATGCCCTCGGGTATTTCTTTCAAAGCAAATAGGTTACATTGAGTACACACAGTTGTGTGAACTTCTGAAAACCATATGTTAATTATTAAGCTGATGCTACAAATTTCTGCTAAGTGAGTGGGTGAGCAGGCAGTCGGCATGTTCGAGTAGGGTGGGCCCCAAATTCCATCCCGTGACAGATCGTGTGTACAACTGACCACCCAGATCAGCATTTCGAGTCACTTGTACTTGTTGCAGCGGTAAAAGGAAAATAAAAATCTACCGTAGAAATTAGAGTAACAGTTTTTTACATTTCATTAGACCCTAATACATGGGCTCAATGAGAAAAAGAAAACCTTTTCATAACTCATTATTTTATCTGTTTTTAAGTGAGGGTTTAAGGTACAGATTTGTGGAATGAAATATTTTCTGGGTTGAAGCACTCTTATTTTTCCTTGCTACTCTTAAGTAAGGAGTTATACCCGTTAACACACGACTCTCATGCTTTCCTAGGTCCAAAATTGGCTATTAAACATCTTATGTGCTAGCTCACTAAATTCATTCATTCGTTCACCCACTCAGCAAATGTTTAAGAACATACTCTGAGAAAGGCCCTGTTCCAGGCCCTCAGGATTCAACACTGAGTGAAACGGAAAACTCAGGGCCTTATCACACCGTGAGCTCCTTTCTCTATAGAAGCATGCATTAAAATTATATTTCATAACTGCATCCTTAGATGAGCATACTAATATTAATAGGAAAATATTTTCGACCTAAAAGTTTATTTTTCCTACTGATTTTAAGAGAAATTAAATATATTCACGGGCCCTGAACACTGTGCCTGCTGCACCTAACAGAGAAGTTAGGCCTGCAAAACCCTCACGGGCCTCACGGTGAAGAGAGAGAGACTGGGGACAAATGGGTAGTAAGTCTGAGACGTTAAACATATAGTAGACGGCGCGAAATTCCAAGGAAAAAGTAAAACAGGAATATTACAGGTGGAGTATATAATTTCAATTAGGATCATCAGAAAAATAAGTTTTTGTATAAACACCTAATTTTGCTCAAATTAATGTTTCTCATTGAGATTTCATGACTATATTCATAAGACATAAGATTAGTATTTGTCTAACTTTTAAAAAATTTCTGTTGGCTGTAAACACAGATGCACAAAAGTGAAGGGCGCCCACGGGCGCGAGCGAAGAACAGTTCTTGCCTGCGAACAGATCAGATATTTGTGGCATTAGTCAAGCACTCTGTCAGCTATGGGAGCACATACTTAACACTCCAGGGACCTTGAAATGACACCTCTGGACACTGCTTAACTACAGCAGAGCGCACAGTCTGAAATGCAGGTGCTGAGCACGGTTTCAAGGCCAGTCAATACCTTCTCTTTTTTAGAGATAATTTCTGTCACTTAGGCCAAGAAATCTCTAGCTTGAGAGATGCATGTCTCAACTTAACCGTGCGCTACAGGGAGGCTTATGGTCCACATATGGCGTAGCTCTTGGGAAAGTCAACAGCAAAGGATTTAATTTTTCCCTGATCCTTTCCCCCAGAAAATGAAGCTATTACTCCACAAAACACACACACACACACACACACACACACACACACACACACACACACACACACACAAATGCGCACAGATCCCATCTAGTCTGCATCACGCCCAGCTCCCTGAGTGACGATTTTAAAGAGCAGCCTGTTTCCTCAGGAAACTCCTGTG
The DNA here is from genome assembly GCA_028627145.1 of Eidolon dupreanum. Classification (NCBI taxonomy): domain Eukaryota; kingdom Metazoa; phylum Chordata; class Mammalia; order Chiroptera; family Pteropodidae; genus Eidolon; species Eidolon dupreanum. The sequence goes on from JAQQSQ010001996.1 coordinate 10,120, forward strand.
GTTGACAAGAAATAAGGCTCGTGTTCATAAACACCCACTCTGTGTGGTTCTTCGAACTGAAAACTGCCCTTACTCTCTTCTATGATTTCTTCTCATGTCCCTTTTTCATGATGCTTCTTTGCAGAGACATGAATTCCCAAAAGCTTCCTAGCCAAGTAGGGCCGAGCAGTGCAGATGGGAGGGATTTGTACAACCACAGAGAGGCCCGTGTGCAGGCCGAGGCCGCAGCCACGGGCAGCGTGTGCCGCGCTGCGACACTTAGCCAGGAACGTGCTCGTGGTGCGGGGCCGCGCACGTGACCTCCCCGCCGACCTGGCCAGGTACCTTATTGAGGCGTTTTATTTCACATTCGTAATGTTCCTTCTTTCTGTTCACAAGAGCATTTGTTTCCTTTAAAAGCTTGTTCTCTTTCTTCAACTCGTGTAATTCTTCATTTAGGCTTTCCTTTTCCTTCTGAAGTAAAGAGCAAGAAAACAAAATCAAAATCAGTACAATCCAGGTGGCGTGATGTCGGTGGCGTACTTCCGAAGTAACAACAAAAACAGGACTGCCGGGTTTTCAGGGAACCTTGCATTTGAGCGCGATTTTGTCTGGTGGAGGACAGGGTTAGCATGGAAGAAATCTTTCTTTTATCCCTCATGCTACTTAGTTTTGTGACTCGGAAAAAGATTCCAAGATTTCCAATCCTCACTTTCACGAGTGTCAGATGGGTCTGCAGAGTAAACTAGTTCTCATGTAGCCTTACTAGGTGATGGATGAGTGACTCAGTAGAATAATCGAAAGTCTTAAAAAGAGAAAAGCATCATTGCAACAAAAATACTATCTCCAAGCCCGATCCTGTACCATTCTGGATGGGGGGGAGGGAGCGGAGGAGAAACCTCAGGCAGATAAACCCCCTCACTACAAGCAGTTGCTCAGGGCTGTGCTGTTGCGCTTGTTCTTTGTCAAAGGCAGAGACCAACTAGTCTAGCTGCCGTCACACAGCCATGTTTCAGGTCACCTTCCAGGAGTCCAGGGTTTTAAATAGCTGAGGCAAGTCTAGTTACTTAGGTACCAGTAGGCTCTGGATTCAGACAACATCTACTATCTCTTAACTTGCTATTCTGCGTAGGACACTTTGGAGTGAATTGGACTCAATGAGATTGAGTTTCGGAACCTTGTAAGATGAATATTCCAGAATTTAGGTATATGTTAGGGCAGTGAAACTGTTCTGTGCGGCACCGTGACGCCAGGTACATGTCACTGCGCGCTCGTCCTAGCCCACAGGACGTGCACCACCCGGAGGGAGCCCTGAGCTGCACGGCGGGTGCGGGCGATGCTACGTGTCGCTGTAGGTCGTCTGCCGTAACCAGTGCCCACTCTGGTGGGGGCGCTGGCGAAGGGAGGGCCTCACACGCGGCAGGGCTCTGGGGCCTCCCTGGGCCTCCTGGTTCTGCTGCGAGCCTA
>JAQQSQ010001997.1:0-11559 GCA_028627145.1 Eidolon dupreanum
GATGCCATTCCTCCAAGTTCATTTGGAAACCATGAGCAAAGTCATGAAGAAGGCAGGCCTTTGATCTGTAGCGAAGAATGCTGGGTCTCCTGAAATGTAGAATGATTCCTTCCAGCTTCTGGAAGAGTTTGGGGGTGGTGGGATTCAGCTATAAAATTATATTCAGCTAAAAGTCCCAATGGTTGCGATGTGAGCTTAGCAAAGGTTTATTTTTAAATACTTAACAATATTAAAGGTGTAGGGGGATCTTTGGTTGCCCGAAGACTGTGCCTCTAGACGATCCTATCTTTGGCATTATTGTCCAGTGTGGAGGAGGCGTCTGGTTCAGGCCTTTGGTCTGTCTTGTCCTCAGTTACAGCTAAGTCAACTTTCTCCTCTGGTGGGTATGCTCTCTTCCTTTGGGCAAACGCCTGGCTGATTTCTGCATGGGTTCTGTTTTTGGTCTCAGGCAGGACAAAATACAAATAGAGAGCACCTGCAGAGCAAATCGCGGCAAAGACCAGGAAACAGTAGGTGTCCAGACTTTTCTGTGGGAAGGCAGAGACAAAAAGCATCAAAGACACAATCACCAAACTGGCCGTGAAACCATCTCTGAATGGACTTTTTTTTATAGTTTCACATTCATAAACTAACACCTCAGGATAAAACTCCGCGTGTGTGAAGCTGGCTCTATAGGCAAATGTGCCTTATAAATGTCTATATAAAGACAACTCACCTTCAAACCCCAGTAAAGATGAGGAAGTAGCAGGCCTTATCTTTTTGAAAAGTAGGCACATAAAAATTAATCATGATAGCAAAATATACGACTACTGAATGTTATCTTATACTTATATTTACCATTAACCACATTCCCCCTCCCCTCCCTACCCCAAATACACATGAGAAGAGTGTAGTGTCAAAGGGGGGTGAAATTCTCTAGTTCACAAGAAAAATACAGTGCATGGACCAGGCCAAGATAACACCATTTTTCTAACTTGCCAATGACGTAACTCATTGAGAACTCTGATACAGCTTTGTACAAATAAGGGAGACTAGGAAAAAGAGGAATGTTGAATGAATGCAATCACTCTGTTGTATGTATCCTGCTTATGACACCTAACTCCTGGACCGGAATGACCCTGACAAGTGCACTAGACCTTGAACTTCTCAGTGACTTTGTCACCTCTGCAGCTCCTGTGCCTTGCACAATTCCTGGCTCATGCAGTTGCTCAATAAATGTTTGTTCAAGAAAAGACTTTATAGGTGCCAGTTATCAGGGCCATGACTTTTTCATGCAGCAAACATTTATTGATCCAACGATAAGGCAACGCTGTCTTCGAATGATACTTCACAAGAAACAACATCGTCTTGATTTTAGTCGGTCCCATACTATTTGATTTGACGTTCATTTTTGGAGTATGAAATAGTGCTTAAGAGTTTGATCTCCGATCACACCCCAGGTCCACCTTTTACTGAACCTGAGGCTTCCATAGCTGTAAAATATGGATTGTAATGGTACTGACAGGGAGGCTGTCGGAGGAAGCGAAGAGATCCTCTTTGAAGTACGTGGAGCAGTTCTGGTTTCGTAGGTGTCTCCCACCTGGGAGAGCTTGCCTCCGAAGGTGTGTGCCTTCCACTTGTCCACCAAGGTCCATGACCAGGATAGAGAGGGGAGTACGGTTTCTGCAGCCAGTTGGGTAGGATTCGAATCCTGGCTCTGTTATGTACATGTCGTGTCGACACTTGAGATGTGCCATTTAAGACAGAACTTCAATCCACCGGTTGAAGTCTCTTTGTCTCCAGCATGGTGAGATATATACCACATGTCATTCTGAAGATGAGATATCTATCCAGGTTGGAGTTCAACATCTCCAACTGCACGCCGGACGGGCTTCTGACTTATCCAGCCCCAAAATGGAGCCTGCAAACCTGCTCCTGCTCCGGTCTTCCCCACCCCTGCTGATGGCACCTCCTTCCTCCCATTTGCAAAGACCACCCAAACACTTAGAGGCAAAAAACCCCTGAGGGGTGGAGTTATCGGTCCAGGTATTTGAGGCGAGTTGGTGCATGGAGTGTCGTTTAAGGACTGATGGGAAGTCAGCACCTTACACATGTAACTCCGATTCTGCAAAGAGCTTTAAAAGGCGAGGCTGCTCTGCTTGGTGAGCGGAGAAGACCCGAACCAGCAGGACGTTTCCGGGGGGAGCTGGACGGGGGAGCAGGGAGCTCACACTGCCGGTGTGCGTGGGGCTCCCCCATCCCTCTCACATCCACGTAAGACCTGGTGGGAGCCGCCCAGGGATCTTTGCAGCAGACACAGCCCTGTGGCTGCCTGATGGCATTTCAACTCAACACGCCACACGGAGCGGCCAACGCCATGCGCTGGCAGCCTGGCCCTCCCGCCCGCCCAAGACGGGCGCCTGAACTCACCTCTCACGACTCCTTCCCCTTCTACCTGTTCTGCTGCTAAGTCCTGATGACTAGACCCGGAAATATCTTTTTTTTTTTTAGTACACAACTTTAAAATCGAGATAGAATTTTACATATGGTAACTTACACAGATCTTAAGTGCCCCGCTGAGTGAGTGTGGAGGAAGGTCTACCCCGTGTCAATAACACCTAAATCAAGATGTCGAACTTTCCCCCACTCCAGAAGGTTCCTCGTGCCTCCTCCCCCCGCCCTGCGGCCGCCCCCGACACACGGAGTTAACCACCTCAGCGCCCACCTCTCCTGCCCCTGCTGCCCTCCAGTCCCCCTCCCCCAGGCCAGAATTCCTTTAAAAGCACCAAGCGAAGCTTGTCTTAAAGCCAGGTAGCGGCTTTGCGGGGTCCTTGGGACAAACGCTTCTGTGCCCCAGCTGCCTTGGGGTTTTGGCCTCGGCCCCTCGTCCTCCCGCGGCAGGACGTGCAGTCCTCACAGACCCTCAGATGCCCGCCCTGTGACTGCTCAGGGCCCTGTCAGACCACCGCCCATGGGCCCCGCGTCCCCTGGGGCCTCCAGCCGGGCGGGCGCCCCGCGGAAGCCAGCTGTCGGGATTGCCATCTCGGCCATGCGCTGCTGTGGCGCCTGACTGCACACGGAGCTTGTCTAACGTGATGAGCGAAAACGACGAGGCTGCAGGTTTCAGAGTCTAACCCAGGTTTCCTTGCCTGCCTCCAGCGATGGGAGGCTCGCTCCCTCTAAAGCGGCCGTTGGTATTTGGGGGAGGCTCCCACAAGGTGCAGGAGGGAGAAAGGGGGTTTCGGCCGAAGCGCATTATTTCTCCCTTCCTTAGGCCACCAGCGTGAGTTTCCAGCGGAGAGAGGACCGGCCTCTGCTCTACGAATCGCCCCTCACTGGGGCTGCCGAATCGGAGGGAACCCCACAGGCCAGAGGCCCTGGGTCAGTCGTACCTGGACGAAGGGGAAGAGGAGACCCACGGCGAAGTTGGACAGCCAGTTGACGGTGCCCGCGACGAGGAAGGCCGCCGGCCGCTGGGGCTGCTGGAAGAACTCGCCGGTCAGGATGAACGGGATGCCACCTGCGGTCAGAGCCAGGGCACGGGAGCCGTCACCCTGTGAGGGCCAGCCGCCAGCAGGCTGCACGGGGCAGGGGTGTACCCTCTCGGGAAGGGCCGGCCCTGCCAGTGTGAGTGACGGTTTCCGGTGTGGGTGCTGGAGGTGTAGCCCTGAACTCCAAAAGGTATAGAGACGACTTCTCTGACCTGGCGCAGCCAAACGAGAGTCACCACCCTCTTGGCTCTCCAAATGCCCACTGGATCAAGCTGGGATCTGCCACAACTGACTAGTTTGTGTGTCAATTTGACTTACGAGGCAACTGACGATTACTGACTGTATTGTGTTAAGAATGCTTATATTTTAATCTCCACAATAACTGAGGCAGGTCGTAGTGGCCACATTCCCTGGGTGAAGACACTGAAGCCCAGAGAGGTTGCTTGACTTACCCAAGGCCACCCAGCTCCCGAGCAGCAGAGCCAGAACTCAGGCGTGGGACTCTGGCCTCCAATCTTAGCGTCCCCTGCTAATCCTTGCTTGAGAGAGGCAGGAGGCCGCTGCTCAGCTGGCTGTCCTTTGCCCTCCTTCCGCCCCTTGATGGGATGTGTGTGTGTGTGGGGGGGGACGTCTCTGAGTCACCCCGGCCATGGAGCATTGCTCTGTGGAAGCACCATGGTCACTGGGGCGACACAATTCTTTACTCCGAGAGACTGTCCTGTGCAACTGCAGAATGGGACATTTATTACCCCTCGTTTCCTGGCGCCAGGGGGACCCCCAGTTGCTGTGGCAACCCAAACTGCTTCCATACATTTCTAAACACTCACAGACATCACGCAAGCTCAGAACCTCTGATGTCTGCCCCGCCCCTCCCCCACGGCCCCCTCGGTGGGGTGAGGGTTGAGCCCTGTGCCCACACACAGGCCTTGGGGCTCGGCGGTGACTGTCACAGTCTTGTTTGCACCGTCTCCCCCCCAGCTCTGCCAATCAAACCCACACCGTGGCGTCCACAGCCAAGATGGAGACCTGAGGGGCCTTTACCAGTCTCCGTGTGGAAGTCACTGGGCTGGAGCCACTCAATTCATCAACAGCAATGGCTACTGACTGTGCTGGTCCCAGTCCCACCGTGGTGGCAGAGAGTGACACTACCCCTACCCACATGGGACTCCTTCCTCTGGTGGGGGACAAAAGATGACCTGTTTATCAAAAAGGAAGTGGGTGAGTAAATAAGTAATTACAGTAGGCGACAAGCACTCTGGAGGAAATAAACGATGAGGGCTCAGGACGCCGGGGGTGGGGGCGTCTGAGCTACTGGTGGTCGGGGGAGGGCGCGCAGGGGGTGATGGACGGTCCCGAAGTGGCTTGCAGGATGAGACGCAGCTCGAGCAGACCTGAGGGAGATCCTGCTGGGTGGAGGGGCGGGAGGGCACAGGCCCTGGAAGGTGGAAGGAAGGGGTCAAGGTCTAGGACAGGGGCTGGGCTGGTCAGCTAGGGAGGGCAGAGAGGGATGGGATGAGCTGGCCAGTGAGCAGGGCCGATCGGGTGGGAGACGGCTTTGCGTCTGAAGAAACGCAATGAGGGGTTCGAGCAGGGGTCCAGGTGATGGATCTGCACCGTGCAGTGACCTCTGCGGCTTGGAGGAAGGTCGGGCTAGTGTGGGGGAGGGTGCAGGAGCCCGCGGGGCGGGGCAGGAAGGAGGGATGGTCGTCTAGGGGGTGCAGATGGGGGCAGCAAGGATTTAAAGAAGCGACTGAATTCGGATGTATCCACCGCACGGAGGCAAAACCTTCAGTGTGAGCACCGCTCATAACCACACTCATCCTCAAGTTCAACCAGGCGACCCAAGGCCACAGAGGCAGCACCCGCTCGAGCCTCCGTCTCTCCAGAGCTTTCGCTGTTATCGCCCACTCTGCCGCCGGCCAGTCTTGGGCTCTAACGCATCAAAAACGACTCGGGATGAGCCACCGCTGGCTGGTGCTGGCTGAGCCTCCAGGGCAGGCGTCTTTGACGGAGAAGAGATGCTCCGTCAGTATTTCTGACTTGAAGGAAACACTCAGAATTTGATTTTGAAAATACTTGATGTGCTGCTTACTGCGAAGAAAGCAGACTCTCCATATCTCGAAGGTATCTATCAAAATGTGTGAGAACGACGGTCACACTTCGACATGGGCTAAGACCAGCCGGAAGGTCTGCAGGCCACATACTGTCACATTGTCAGACGTGTTTCTGTCACGCGCCTGGGTGGTCCTTGCAGCTTGGATTAGGGAGCTGAACTGCTCGGGCCTGAAACCCGGCAGGCCCATTACTGGCTCTGTGACCCTGGGTCAGCACCTTCTCTCTCTGAGCCTCAGTTTCCTCATCTGTGAAATGGGTAATAATCACATGGGCTTTTGCTGAGGGTCCAAGGATTTAATATACGACACACACACTAAAGACATCGTTATTTAGACGAGGAAAGAGGTGGGGGAGTGAGGAAGGGGGGGACAGAGGGAGGGGCAACAAAGGGTTACCCGTCCCCAGTAGTGCTGAGTAGTGCTGAGGTGGAGGAACCCTGTTCTAGAATTTTCTCCAGCGACATAAATAAAGGGAGGGCAGAAAGGAGGCCGTTAAACTCCTCAGGAACTGTCTGTGTGCCAGGCCGCGTGTGTGTCACTGATCCGGTGGAGGCCTTGGGGTCAGATCCGGCTGCCCCTCCTGTTACTCGCCATGTCCACGGCGAGTCACTTAGCTTTCCGCAGGGAAGTGGTATGAGCTGGCCTGGCTGCTTGAGAATCATCCAGAAAATGCAGTGAAATGCCGTTCCTGTTGCCCGCCCAGCGGCCTGGAGGAGGGTGGGCATGATGTGCGTTTGGCCGCAGAAGGGGGTTCACAGCGTAGCCACCCAGTGGGAGAACGAATCTGGTCCAGCTCCCCACTTCACTAACAGGGAAGCCGAGCTCCGGAGGGAAACAAGGACTTGCCCAAATCGCTGCAGATTTGGGCAAAGTTACCGTGAGATTCCAAGAGCATCCCCAGAACATCTCTCTTGTGCCCCACAAACTCCCTGGGGGTTGGTTACCTGGGGCAGTGTGTGTGGGGAGGGGGGATGTCCTTGTCCAGGCCAGGAATTAGGGCTCGGGGAAGCGACTAATGAAAGTCATGTGGTTGGCGCAAAGTCAATCCACCCAAAAGCAAAGACGTCAATGGAATGCACGAGAAAATTCATGAAGAAGAGAAATCCAGTCTACAGCTGAGCAAGGGCTCCCCACTGCTGGAAGCCTTGCTCTCCGAACTCTTATCTTCCGAACACAGGATCAAATAACTTAAGATAAATGCGTTGACATACCCCTTGCTATCCAAACCCTGCTACTTGTTATATGAGTCTCTGGAACCAAATGGAGAATGAGAGAGATGTTATTTCTATCGCGGATGAAAACATACTTTATGCCACTCAGCCGTGTCTTCCTAGTCATAGTAACCTCTGCTCTGACAGCAGGGAACTCAGAAATAAAAGAGGGAAATTCTTCAAAACTCACTTCCGCAGACAAAACGCACAACACAGAAATCTATAAAAGCTGTAACAACCATTCTTTTCTAGACATAATTCTGTACATGTTTGATTGTTAAAAGAAATAAGATAAGTTCAGCAAATTGCTTTTCTCTACAGTGTGGCTGTCAGCGTGTTGACTTTTGATGAATTAACTTTTGGTAAATTGTTTCACTCCTCTACTGGCCAGCAGGTAGAGGCGTGAACCGTGGGAGGTCACTGTCATGTGTTGGGACCATCAGAATAATCGAGTCTTTGACATTTCCCTCTAGCCTGCCTCCCCATTGCCATTTGTGTTGTTATCAAAACTCTCCAAATTATCCCAATTTGAGTGTGCCCTATGTTGCCACTGGGAATGCTGATCTCTGACTGTTACTTAAGATAAGCCCCTCCGAGGGCAGAGAGTGTGAGTGTGTGTGTATGCGTGCGTGTGTCCCCGTCACCATCATATCTCCAGGCCTAGAAGGATGCCTTCTCCATATAATTTTTTGTGAAATGAGTGAATAAATGAATGAATGACATGCATTCCTCTCTAAAATGAGAGTCTGTAATTGTCATCCCTTGCTTATCCTATGGTAACCATTTCTGGGAAGATGGTAAAATGGTCACAGTTCTTTCCAGCCCTTCCCATAAGAGGTAAAATCTCTTTCTCCACCCCTGGGTTCTGGGCTGGTCTTGTGACTGGTTTTAGCCAAGAAAATGCAGCAAGAGTGACTTTGAGTTCGAAGCCTGGGCCCCAGGAAGTTTTGCATACTTCTTCTCTACATTGCTACCATCATATAAACAAGCCCAGGTTGGCCTGCTGGATGGTGACAGACATGTGGCCAAGTCACCTTTCTCAGTGACAGACCAGTGGTTGAGGACACCTTGGATTACCTGGTACCAAGCCAAATGCAAACCCAAGTGGACATCAGCTGAGCCTGGGCCGGCGGAGTAAAACTACCACGTCAACCCATAGACTCGGGAGCAACAATTTACGGTTGTTTCTTAATGCACAAGGTTTGGGGATTACTTGTTATACAGCAGTAGCTAACTGGTACGAAAGTCTTAATGATCTCCTTGCATTTACTCTTTCTAAGCCTCTCCCATTTCCCATATTTTACTACCAATTTAGTCCATACATTGTAGATGTTTTAAACACCAGTCTGATAATGTCACATTCGAGCCTAGAACTCTTTAGTTGCTGCCAGCTTACCCGAGGACAGAGTCCAATTACTGCAGCCTGCAAGGGCCATGACAATCTGGCAGGGCTTCCCTGTGACTGTCCCCACAGCCCTCACCCCCAGACCCTCTGCTCCTGTTGCACTGTGTGTCTTTGGACGCAGCCCACTCTCTCACTCTGTCCTCTACCTACATGTTCTTCCTATTTTTTTCAGCTGGCCACCTCCAGGGGCACCGCTGGGCCCAAATTATACTTTGGACAATTAGAAAATGTACCCGTTCCTTAGAAATAAACACTTCATAAATTAGTATTTTTTTTTTCTTAATGAGCTCCTTTCCCCCACACCTGAGTTTATGCTAATAGGGTGACATCTCTGGGCCCACAGGGAGTTTCCAGAGAGGGGCTGGTCTTGCTTAGAGGTTTGCAACTTTTAGCTCAACCCCCTCCTCATCTCCTATGTGGAGTTTAATCACCAGTGTCCACATGACGTCTACCTAATTACATCTACCTAATGAGACTTCTACAAAACCCCCTAAATGACAGGGTTGGGGGTGCTGCACAGGGAGGTGCTGGGAAGCTGGCACACCTGGAGGGGGCATGGGGGCTCGGTCCTCCTTCCCCCACCCCCTTTCCCCGTGTGTCTCATCCACTGGCTGTTCCTGAGTCGTGTGCTTCGTAACAGTGGGAATTACACACAGAGCATGTTCCCGAGCCCTGTGAGTCACGTTAACAAACGATTCAAACTGAGGGGGCGTAGGTCTTGAGCACCCCTGAATTTGTAGCTGGCTGGTAGTGCATGTGGTCTCCCGGGGGGCCCCACGGGCGGCTGGCGTCTGAGCGGGGGCAGCCTCGTGGGCCTGAGCCCTTCTGTGTGAGTTCTGTGCTCGCTCTGGGCAGAGAGTGTCAGGATTTAATTGAGTCGTGGGACACCAAGCTGGAGTTAGAGAACTGGAGAATTGGTGTGGAAAAAAAAAAAAAAAACGGCTCGCTCGGGGTCAGCAAAAGCCACACATTTGGTGTCAGAAGCGGCGTCAGGAAATGCCATGTGCCGCACAGCAGGGACTCAGCGAGTGAGCGCTGAATGAATGCGTGAGACGGACACGTGTTAGTTGGGTGCCGGCCAGTTGTCAGGGTCTGTGTGTGGCGCCTGGAGTTCGGAAGCAATGGAGACAAGGTCCTCGCTCTCGAAACGTTTCCAGACATCAAGAGAAAGTGAGTGACCACAGCCACTGTGACCTGGGGCAGAGAGGGCGATGCTGGCAGCAAACCTGGGGGGCTGTGGGAGCAAGGAGGGGGTCGTCTGGTTCTAAGGAAGTTCAAGATTCAAGAGCTGACGTTTTAAAGACGAGATGAGAAGCCCCCTCATGTGAGTGGATAGGGGCGGTGGTCTAGGTGGGGGGACGGAAGTGCAAAGAGCAGGCTGGGGCCGGGGAAGACCTCACCACTGCCTCTGGGCTTAACCAGATCACTTTTGGGGTGCCCTCCTGCGTCCCCGTCTTAGAAGAGCCCCGGCCCCTTCCATCCGTGTTCTCTGATTGTGATGAATCCATCCCCAAGTCCTTGACGACAACCCTCCTGGTCTCGGGCACTTCAGTGGAAATGCACAGACCCTGCCCACGGCGGAGGGGGCTGGCGCTGTGGCCTGCCCGCCACCGTGCGGAGCTGGTGCTGGCCGGCGGCTGCCCACCCGCCCTCCATCTCCCAGCCCGCCCCGCACGCAGTCTGCGATGTGCTGTCCCGCAGCCTTGGCCGAGGCTCCAAAGACGCGGCCTCCACACTCGGTGCGGTGGCCAGCCGGGCCCAGGGCCCGCCGGGCCCGGGCACAGAAGGAGGCGGGTCTAGGCCTCCCGCCGGCCAGGGCTCCAGCGTCATAGTTACAGGAGTGAGCTACGTTCATGTTTACCACCTGGCCCTCTACGGAGGAGGTTCGACAGTCCCTGCCTTAAAGACAGAAGATGAGCCACTGAAAGATGCTACGAAGCAGCAAGCCAAGATGATGTGACACGATGTGTGTGTGCGTATGTGCGCACGTGTGTACGTGTGTGTGTGTGTGTGTGTGTGTGTGTGTGTACGCATGGGATGTGTCTGACTCTGTCAGGAGAGGCCTCACAGGGCATGTGACATCTCAGGTGACAAGTCCATACCAGCTTATGAACGCTACGAGAGCAGAGACCACCTGTCTCCAGCTCTGTTCCCCAGCATTTCCAGGCCCAGCACGGCCCCCCCCAGGTGAAGGCCGCCGCGGAGTGGGGGCGGGGAGGCCCGCGGGACCACACGCGCTTCCCCCTGCACCGTGCGCTCCGTGCCCCCTGCAGCCACTGACCGGCTCCACCGTGGCAGCCTGTGCGTGGGCATGCGCCACGCAGCTGTGTGCCCGACGCCCTCCCCGGCTGTCCCGTGGCCCGTTCTGCCCCGCCCCCCCATTACAACACTCCGAGGTCCTGGGTGGGGAGAGAGGCGTTTGTGACGGGACATGGAACATGAAGCAGAATCGGCAACGCGAAGGGAGAAACATAGGCTCGGGTCTCTCTGCTCTGATAAAATCTAAGTGCTGTCGCCGTCAGCACAGAAACCCAGAGAGAAACCGCGGCAAAGCCCCCCGGGGAGACCTGGGCCCGGCCGGACTCCCCTGAAACCAGCATCTCAGTCCCGCCGTGGCCTCCGGACACAGACACGGAGCCAGGAACGGCAGGGCCCTCAGTCTCGTCCGCCCTGGCTGTTTGACAGGTCGGGAAACTGAGGCCCAAGGAGGTGAGAGGACTTTTCCACTAGGGAAATGGCAGAGCTGGGGCTGGGAGCGAGTCCTGGGTAAACGGAGGCTCAGAACACTCCAGACTCCACTCTCCTGCGGGTGGCGCAGGGTAGTGGTGAGGGGCCCGGGAGTTGGGGGATTCCATTGCCAATCACCCTACGCCAGTCACCTCCTACCCCGACCTTCTCCAGAGCTGTCGGGAGCCTTAAATGAGTTGAGCGCATGGAGGTCTTGGCCAAGCAGAGCACAGGACCAGTGACCAATACGTCTTAGGCATTACCATTATTATTATTGTTGTTGTTATTATTGTCATCATTGTTACCTCTTCTACACTAAACTGTAACTTCTCCGTGGGCATAGACTGTAATTTGAGTGTCTTCTATTGGTCCCAAATTAGTGTGTCTGGCTCGTGGTTCTCACACCGTCAACTGTTGCTGTATGGTGTGTGTTATCATTAACGCATCTTTTGGTGAGCACTTCACCCACCATCTAAGGGATGGAAATGAAGGCGGTCGTGGCACTTAATGGCTGGGGGGCTCTCCCTTCCAGCTCCCTCCCCAGGCAGGCCTTGTCCCCCCCTGGGCTGCGGACTCCCCATCTGTACAATCCGTCGGTGGTGCTGTGAGCCCCGGACCAGCTGGTGCAGACG
>JAQQSQ010000020.1:14111-26080 GCA_028627145.1 Eidolon dupreanum
AAGCCGGTGTAGAGGGCCTGGCGACATTCGTTCTCGTCGGCCGGCGTCAGCACCGCCATGTTCGGAATGCAGCGCGTGTAGGCAATGTCGTAATTGCCGGCATGCGTCGCGCCGTCGGCGCCGACGAGGCCGGCGCGGTCGAGCGCGAACAACACCGGCAGGTTCTGGATGGCCACGTCGTGCACGAGCTGGTCGTAGGCGCGCTGCAGGAAGGTCGAGTAGATCGCGACGACCGGCTTGATGCCCTCGCAGGCCAGGCCCGCGGCGAAGGTGACCGAATGCTGCTCGGCGATGCCGACATCGTGATAACGCTGCGGGAAGCGCTTGTGGAACTCGACCATGCCCGAACCCTCGCGCATCGCCGGCGTGATGCCCACGAGCCGCGGGTCGGCCTCGGCCATGTCGCACAGCCAGTCGCCGAAGACCTGGGTGAAGGTCAGCTTGGGCGGCGTGGCCGGCTTGACGAAGCCCACCGCCGGGTCGAACTTGCCCGAGGCCGCGTGGTACTTGACCGGGTCGGCCTCGGCCAGCTTGTAGCCGGCACCCTTCTTGGTGACGATGTGCAGGAACTGCGGGCCCTTTTTGTCGCGCAGGTTCTCCAGCGTCGGCACGAGGGAGTCGAGGTCGTGGCCGTCGATCGGGCCGACGTAGTTGAAGCCGAATTCCTCGAAGATCGTGCCCGGCACCACCATGCCCTTGGTGTGCTCCTCGAACTTGCGCGCAAACTCGTACAGCGGCGTGTTCTTCAGCACGCTCTTCGCGCCTTCGCGGGCCGCGGTGTAGAAGCTGCCGCTCATCAGCCGCGCCAGGTATTTGTTCAGCGCGCCGACCGGCGGGCTGATCGACATGTCGTTGTCGTTCAGGATCACCAGCAGGTCGCCCAGCAGGCCACCGTGCGCCACGCCGGCGTTATTCAAGGCCTCGAAGGCCATGCCGGCCGTCATCGAGCCGTCGCCGATGATGGCCACCGCCTTGTTCGGCAGGCCCTTCAGCTTGAAAGCCATCGCCATGCCATGGGCGGCCGAGATCGACGTGGACGAATGGCCGGTGCCGAAGGTGTCGTACTCGCTCTCGTCACGGCGCGGGAAGCCGCTGATGCCGCCGAGCTGGCGCAGCCCGCTCATGCGGTCGCGCCGACCGGTCAGCACCTTGTGCGGGTAGGTCTGGTGGCCGACGTCCCACACCAGCCGGTCCTCCGGGGTGTTGAAAACGTAATGCAGAGCTACCGTCAGCTCGACCGTGCCCAGGTTGGAGCCCAGGTGGCCGCCGGTGCGGGAGACGCTCTCCAGCACATAGGCGCGAACCTCGTCGGCCAGCTTCTTGAGCTCGGTGCGGGGCAGCCGACGCAGATCGGCCGGGCTGTCGATGCCTTTGAGCAGCGTGTAGTCCATCGCGAAACCCTTCCGCTCAGTTGTCGCGCTCGACGACGCAGTCGGCCAGTAGGCGCAGCCACCGCGTGTCAGCCAGGCCGCTGGCATCCAGTGCCGCCTTGGCCTGGGACCGCAGTTGCTGCGCGAGTGCGCGGGCAGGCTCCATGCCTAGCACGCTCACATAGGTGGGCTTGTTGGCCTCCTGGTCCTTGCCGGCCGTCTTGCCGAGCAGGGCCGAGTCCTGCGTGACATCCAGGATGTCGTCAACCACCTGGAAGGCCAGGCCCAGCGCGGCGCCATAGTCCGACAGCGACTGCCTTGCCACTGCCGACAGCGGCCCACAGGCCGCGCCCATCAACACGCTGGCCTGCAACAGCACGCCGGTCTTACGGCGGTGCATGTCGCGCAGCGTCGTCTCGTCGAGCGGCTTGCCGACACTGGCCAGATCGATGGCCTGACCGCCTGCCATGCCGTCGTAGCCGGCCGCGCGGGCCAGCAGAGAGCACAGCCGTGCCTGAAGCGCCGGCTCGATGCCTTCGTCCGGCGTCAGCACCTCGAAGGCCAGGGCCTGCATGGCGTCACCCGCCAGCATGGCCTGAGCCTCGCCGAAAGCCACATGGGTGGTCGGCTTGCCGCGGCGCAGCACGTCGTCATCCATGCACGGCATGTCGTCATGCACCAGCGAGTAGGCGTGGATCAGCTCGACGGCGCATGCCGCCCGCATCGCCGCAAACACGTTGCCGCCCACCGACTCACAGCTCGCCAGCACAAGCAGCGGTCGCAGCCGCTTGCCGCCGCCCAGCACCGCGTAGCGCATCGCCTCGCCCAGGCCAGCCGGCGCCTGCACCGGCACCAGGCCGTCCAGTGCCGCCTCGACAGCGGTCAGGGACGTGTCAACCCAGCGGTCAAAGTCCTTTGCATCCATTGTTCAGGAGCCCTCCCAGGCCTTCAGTTCACCGTCATCGAGCAGCTTGACCTGTTGCTCGACCGCCTGCAGCCGGCCGCGGCACAGAGCCAACAGCTCCGCGCCTCGCTGGTAGGCGCGCAGCAGTTGATCCAGCGGCAACTGCTGCCCTTCCATCGCCGACACCAGGCGCTCCAACTCATCGAGCGCCTGCTCGTAGCTGAGCGCATCGCCGTCTGTCGCAGCGGCCTTGGTGCGGGAGGAGGACTTGGTCATTTCAATACGCGAAACGGCAATTGTAGTCAGCCGGCACACCTGCGCTGATGCAACAAGACGTGAACCTGCATCCGGCGCAGGCCCCACGGCTACAATCCCGTCCCCTTTGAGCGCGCGACGCGCGCACCCCACCCACCTAGCAACCTGGCCGACTCGGCAACCCCGAGATGCGCCGGAGGGACGCAGCACCTCATTTCGCCTGAAAGACCCGCCTGGATCATGTCCGACCTGAGCCTCCCTGTCTCGGCGCTTCAACGCAGCCAGACCCAGCTCCCGGTGAGCGCCTATTTCGACCCCGATCTGTTCCAGCGCGAGCTGGCCAGCGTCTTTCAGCGAGGGCCCCGCTATGTCGGCCATGCACTGGCCGTGCCCGAGGTCGGTGACCACTACGCGCTGCCGCAAGAGGGCGAGGGGCGCGTGCTGGTCCGGTCTGCCCAGGGCATCGAGCTGATCTCCAACGTCTGCCGGCACCGCCAGGCCGTCATGCTGCGCGGGCGCGGCAACACCAAGTCCAACATCGTGTGCCCTCTGCACCGCTGGACATATTCACATCAGGGCGAGTTGATCGGCGCACCTCACTTCGCCGAAGACCCCTGCCTGAACCTGAACCGCTACCCGCTGCGGGAATGGAACGGCCTGCTGTTCGAGGACAACGGCCACGATGTCGCCGCAGAGCTGTCCCGGCTGGGGCCGCGTGCAGAGCTCGATTTTTCGGGCTTCGTGCTCGACAAGGTCCAGGTCCATGAATGCGACTACAACTGGAAGACCTTCATCGAGGTCTACCTCGAGGACTACCACGTCGGCCCCTTCCATCCCGGGCTTGGCGGCTTCGTCAGCTGTGACGATCTGGCCTGGGAATTCGGCAGGCATCACTCGGTGCAGACCGTCGGCGTCCAGAAGGCGCTGGAGCGCCCGGGCTCGCCGGTCTACCAGCGCTGGCATGACGAACTCCTCAAGTACCGCAACGGCCGTCCGCCCGAGGCCGGCGCGATCTGGCTGACCTACTACCCGCACATCATGGTCGAGTGGTATCCGCATGTGCTGGTGGTGTCCACGCTGCACCCCCAGGGTCCGCAGAAGACGCTCAACCTCGTCGAGTTCTACTACCCCGAGGAAATCGCCGCCTTCGAGCGCGAGTTTGTCGAGGCCCATCAGGCGGCCTATATGGAAACCTGCGTGGAAGACGACGAGATCGCCGAACGCATGGACGCCGGCCGTGCGGCGCTGTTCCGCCGCGGCGACAACGAAGCCGGCCCCTACCAAAGCCCGATGGAAGACGGCATGCAGCACTTCCATGAGTGGTATCGCAGCGAGATCGGTATCGCGCTCTGATGCCCGCCCCCTTGCTCATGGTCCTGGCGACATTGCTGTTCGCCACCATGGGCGTCTGCGTCAAACTGGCCAGCGAGCTCTACGCGGCCAGCGAGATCGTCATGTACCGCGGGCTGGTCGGCATGGTCCTGATGGCGCTGATGACCCGCCGCCATCAGATGAGCCTCAGGACGACCGTGCCGGGCATGCACCTGTGGCGCAGCATCTCCGGCGTCGCGGCGCTGTCGCTGTGGTTCTACGCGATCGGCAAGCTGCCGCTGGCCACGGCGATGACGCTGAACTACATGTCCTCGGTCTGGATGGCCTTGTTCATGCTCGGCGGCGCGGTGCTGCTGGGCGCGCAGCGCCTGGACTGGCGGCTCGTCGCGGCCGTGCTGCTGGGCTTTGTCGGCGTCGCGCTGATCCTGCGTCCCACGCTCGACCAGCAGCAGCTCTGGCATGGCCTGGCCGGCCTGCTGTCCGGCATGCTGGCGGCACTGGCCTATCTGCAGGTCACGGCGCTGGGCCGTGCGGGTGAGCCCGAACTGCGCGTGGTCTTCTACTTCTCGCTCGGCGGCGCCATCGCCGGCGCGGCGACCACAGCCGTCGCGGTGGGCACGCTGCAGCCCCACACGCTCAAGGGCATGGCGCTGCTGCTGGCCGTCGGCCTGCTCGCCACGACCGCACAGGTCGCGATGACGCGCGCCTATGCGGTCGGTCGCCCGCTCGTCAACGCCTGCCTCCAATACCTCGGCATCGTCTTTTCATTCGGCTACGGCATGCTGCTGTTCCAGGATCCGCTGACCCTGTCCGCCACCGTGGGCATGCTGCTCATCGTCGCTGCCGGGCTGGCCGCCACCTTGCTGCGCGCCCGTGTCGCACCGCCGGCCAAAGACAGCCAGTTCAATCCCGCCGAGGTTTAACCCCCGACCCATTTCGCGCCCCCACGACGCGGCAGCGCCAGCAGCCCGGCAACGCCGGTTCCGCGGCGATTGCCGCACCCGACCCGAACCGACCTGACAAGGAGAGATTCGCATGGCATTCACCACCTTGGTTTCGGCGGCCGACCTCCGTCGGATGCACGACCCATTGATCCTTGACTGCAGCTTCGACCTGGCGGACCCCGAGGCCGGCGAGCGGGCCTACGCGGCCGGCCATGTGCCGGGTGCCTTCTACCTGCACCTGGACCGCGATCTCGCTGGCCCCAAGACCGGGCCGGATGGCGCCTTCCGTGGCCGCCACCCGCTGCCGGAACGCGAGGTCTTCGCGGCGCTGTTGCGCCGACTCGGTCTGCGCGCCGGTCGTCAGGTCGTCAGCCTGGACCGCCAGGGCGGCCCCTATGCCGCGCGGGCCTGGTGGATGCTGCGCTGGCTCGGCCATGCCGAGGTCGCCGTTCTGGACGGCGCCTGGGATGGCGAGCTCAGTACCGAGGCCGCGGTCGCGACCGCCTCCGACTGGCAGCCCGGTGCCCCGCTGGTCGACCTGATCGACGCCGCGACGCTGCAGGCCAGGCTGGGCAAGGTCCGTCTCATCGACGCCCGAGCACCTGAACGTTTCCGTGGTGAGGTGGAACCACTGGACCGCGCCGCCGGCCACATTCCGGGGGCTCGCAACCGCTTCTTCAAGGACAACCTCGGCGCCGACGGCCGCTTCAAGCCGGCGGCTCAGCTGCGCACGGAATTCCAGACCCTGTTCAATCCAGCCGCGAGCGACGCCGTCGTGCACCAATGCGGCTCGGGCGTCACGGCCTGCCACAACCTGCTGGCGATGGCCCATGCGGGCCTTGGTGACGGCCTGCTCTACCCCGGCTCTTGGAGCGAATGGTCATCGGATGCCCGCCGCCCGATCGCGACCGGTTGACGCAGCGCAAGCGCCGGGCGGGTGACCGGGCGCACACTGAACGCCAACCCAATCACCGGAGGCCCTCATGTTCAAGCGCATCCTCGTCCCGACCGATGGTTCCGACATCACGGCCCACGCGGCGGACACCGCCATCCAGCTTGCCAAGCTGCATGGCGCCCAGTTGCTGACGCTCAGCGTGATGGAGCCCTTCCCTTACGCCGCGGTCTCGGAGATCCAGCCGGTGCCGCCACAGGAGTTCATCGACGCCCAGCGGCGCGTCGCCACCCAGCGGGTCGAAGCCGTCAGCGCTGCCGCCGCCGCTCAGGGCCTGGCCTGCCGCGCGCACACCGTCGAGGCCCTGCACCCCTGGGAAGCCATCCTCGACCATGCCAAGGCCGAAGCGGTCGACCTCATCGTGATGGCCTCCCACGGCCGCCGCGGCGTTGCCGCACTGCTGCTGGGCAGCGAGACACAGAAGGTGCTCACCCACACCCAGCTGCCGGTTCTCGTCGTCAAGTGAGGCCCAGGGGCGTCGTCCCCGAGGCCCCCGGCCTGGCCGCGCCGCCGCGGCGGCGATAGATCCGCAGCGCGACCAGCAGGGCCAGCGGTGACGCAATCCACAACAGGCCTCGGGCCAGCGGCACGGCCTCGGCGCGCAGCACCAGATAGGCCGCATTGGCCAGCAGCAGCGCCAGCAGCAACTGCAGCTTGCGCGCGCTGATGCGTTCGTGCTGCCACGAACCGAGCCAGCGGCGCTGCAGCCAGACGCCGCTCACACCCGCGAGCCAGCCGCACAGCCCGCCCGCCAGCACGTCCAGCGGCCAGTGCTGGGCCAGGGCCACCCGCGAGGCCCCGACGGAAAGCGCCGCCAGCAGTCCCAGGCCCAGCAACAGCCATTGCTGCGCCCGCCGCGGCGCCGGCATCAGCGACGCGCACAGCGCCGCCACGACGGCGAAGGCGGTGATGCTGTGCCCTGACGGAAAACTGTTCAGATGGGTCGTCGAGGTGGCAACCTGCACCAGCCCATCGACGTCCAGCGTGGCGCTTGGGCGCGGCACCTGGAACGCCAGCTTGCCGAGCACCGACACGAGGCCACCCACCGGGATCGAGGCCACCACGGCCATGAAGGCCTGAGGCCGCCACATCGCCACCGGCGCCAGCAGCATCAGTGCGACCGTCGTGTCGCCCAGGAGGGTCACCGTCGACCACACGTCAGACGCCCAGTTCGTCGCATCGGCGTAGAGCCAGGCCACCGCCTGCTGCTGAAACCCCCAGCTGGCCAGACGCGCCGGCGGCCCGGCCAAGGCCGCGACCGTCAAAACGCCAAGCAGCAGCAGCGCCGGCACGCCGGCCCAGGCCCACCACAGCCGGGGCGACCAGCGCACCTCCACCGGTTCATCGCTGTGCGGCTCGTTCATCGCATGTCCTGGGCTCAAGGCAGTGTGCCGGGCGCTGAGCCGGGTGCTGCGGCCGGCGCCGCCGGCACCGACCGCCAGCCCCGGCAGTGCAGGAAGCTGAAATGGGACAGTTGCCGCCCAAGGTGGACCACCGGCCGGCTCTCCAGCAGATCGCAGCGCTCAAAGCCTTCCGGCCCGACCGGCATCGGCCGCGACATCAGCGACCAGTCCAGAACCAGCGCGTCGGCGCCTGCCGGCATCTCGCCGAACCACAGTCCGAACTGGCCGGGCCTGCCATCCAGCACCTGCACCGGCAGCGGGCGGGCATACCAGGCGACCCGGCTCGCAAGCGTCCAGTTATGCACCGCCAGACGTGCCACCCGGCGCTCGGCAGCCAGGGCCTTGGCACGTGCGGACGCCTCGTCCCAGCCATACAGATCCGCCACCGGATTGCCGACCCCACGACCACCCTCGTGCGGCAGCGTCTGCGCCGCCTCGCCCGACTCCGCCGGCCCGCCACCCCAGAGCAGCGCCAGCACCATCGCCACCACGCCCAGGGCCTGCCACGCCGCCAGGCCCAGCACGCGCCGCCGACCGACCTCGTACATCCGCGCGACGCCCGCGCCGGCCAGCGGCAGCAGTGCCAGCCAGGCCGGCGCCGCCCAGTGCGGCAAGGGCAGCCGCCGCGCCGACAGCCAGGCCAGCAGCAGCAGCACGGGCAGGCCGAAGCCGAGGCAGAGCACCCGGGCATCCAGCCCCACCGCCCGCGGTGACCGGCAGGCCCACCAGCAGCCGAACACGGGCAGCAGGCCATAGACCAGCACCTGCACCAGCGCGAACCAGAGCACGCGCCAGGCCTGCCGCGGCGCCTCGCTGCCGGCGGCGTGGTCGACCTGGTAGCGCAGCGAGATCCAGTCGTGTGTCGCGTTCCACCAGAACACCGGCGTCACGACGGCGACGGCCAGCAGCAGGGCCAGCCAAAACCCCGGCTGGCGCCACAGGCCGAGACCCCGGCCCCAGTGCAGCACCAGCAATGCTCCCAGCCCCAGCACCACGGTGGTGTATTTCGCAAGGCCCGACAGGCCCATGCACAGGCCGAGCGCGGCCCACAGCCCCAGCCGCGCGCCGCCTTCACGGCGGACCAGCCGCCAGACCAGGGCCATCATGGCCGGTACCAGCATCAGCAGGGCCGTGTCGGGCACCCAGGCCACGCCGAGCAGATGCGG
Source organism: Eidolon dupreanum (assembly GCA_028627145.1). Taxonomy (NCBI): domain Eukaryota; kingdom Metazoa; phylum Chordata; class Mammalia; order Chiroptera; family Pteropodidae; genus Eidolon; species Eidolon dupreanum. The sequence goes on from JAQQSQ010000020.1 coordinate 22,438, forward strand.
CAGCGGGCTGAGCAGCCACAGCCCCAGCGCCGCATGGTGGGGTGACAGCCGCTGCCCGGCCGTGGCCGGCAGGCAGTCCAGCGTCAAGGCCCGCAGCCCCAGCGCGGCCACACACCAGGCCAGCATCGGCATCAGGCGCAGCAGCAGGTCCGAGCCGCCGAGCTGCAGCCAGGGCCACTGCAGCCAGCCGACCAGCGGCGGATGGTCGTAGTAGCTCCAGTCGAGATGTGCGGCATAGAGCGCGTAATGCGCTTCGTCCGGTGACAGGTGGATGGCACTGGCCAATGCCAGATGCAGCAGCGCGCCGAACGCCAGCATGTACAGCGACGCCCGGTCCTGCCACAGGCTCGGGGCGCGCGCCAGGTCTGCGCCGGACGCCTGAGACGCGGCAGCGGCCTGCATCAGCGGGGGCGCGACCATACGATGTGGGCCGTGGCGCCGTAGTTCCACACGGTGCCCACCAGCACGCCGGCCAGGCCGCTGACCAGCCAGCCACCACCACCATGCTCCAGCCAGCCGGCCACACCGACATTGGCCGCGGCGCCGACGCTGCAGGCCAGCATGAACTTCAGCAGACCGCTGAGCCGCCGCCAGCCGCGCAGCCGCTGGTCGCGGTAGGTGAGCAGATTGTTCAGTTCGAAATTGCTCGCCATCGCGACCGCCACCGCCAGCGCCTGCGCGGTGACGAAAGGCAGGCCACCCAGCAGCATGCCCGTGCGCAGCACCGCCAGGTGGACCAGCACGCCCAGGCTGCCCACCGCGGCAAACGAGATCAGCCGTGCCGGCAGCCAGCGGCCGAGCAGCTTGTCGACCAGCAACATCAGAAAGTCCCAGCTCACGCGCAAATCCAGTTTGCTTTCCCCGGCCTGTCGCGGCCGGAATTGATAGGGCAGCTCGATCACGCGCAGCGGCCGTGGCGAGGCGGTCAGCAGGTCCAGCAGCAGCTTGAAGCCGGCCGTCGACAGGCCGCGCAGCGCGCCATGCAGCGCCGCACGGCGCAGCATGAAGAAGCCGCTCATCGGGTCGCTGACGGCCACGCCGGTCAGCGACTGCGCGGCCCGTGTCGCCCAGTGGCTGAGCCGCTGGCGCTGCTGCTGCCAGTCGCCGACGCCGCCGCCCTCGGCATAGCGGGTGCCGATCGCCACATCGAGCGCCGGGTCGGCGCGCAGGGCCTGCAGCATCGCGGCGAGCAGGGCCTCATCGTGCTGGCCGTCGGCATCGACCACGGCGAACAGCGGCGCACCGCTGGACAACATGCCTTCGATGCAGGCGCCCGACAGCCCACGACGGCCCACGCGACGCAGGCAGCGCACGCGCGGGTCGCGCCGCGCCAGCTCGTGCAGCAGCTCGGCCGTGCCATCCGGCGAGTCGTCGTCGACGACCACCAGTTCCCAGGCCACGCCCGCGAGCGCACGGTCCAGACGACCGATCAGCCCCGCCAGATTGGCGCGCTCATTGAAGGTGGGCACGACGACGGCCAGCTCCAGCGGGCCATTGCCCGACTGCGCCAGGGCCGGCAATGCGGCCGCCGCGGGCTGGTCGCTGGCGGTCCCCGCACCACCCGCAGCAGACTCGATCGAGGGGGCGGATGGAAGAGGCATGACGGGACGAGCGACCAAAGGCCGACATCATAGTCTGCACCGCCTGCCGCCAAAAAACCTCGCGCCGCGGCACCGCACGGCGCTCCGCAGGCTGCGGCCCGGCCCCTCGCGACAACGCGCCGCGGGCGGCACCTTTTGGCCGTCATTGAGGTTGGCGCCGCGACAATCGTCGGCCATGCACCTTCTGCTCATCGAAGACGACCTCGACCTCGGCCGCAGCCTGCAGGCGGCCTTCCGCCAGCAGGGCTTCAGCTGCGAATGGCTGCGCCGCGTGCTCGATGCGCCGCCGCAGCTCGCCGATGTCGCGGCCGATTGCGTGCTGCTGGACTTGAGCCTGCCCGACGGCAGCGGCTTCGACCTGCTGTCCCGCTGGCGGCGCGCCGATGCGACGACGCCGGTCATCGTCATCACCGCGCGCACCGCGCTGGAGGACCGCCTCGCGGGCCTGGACGGGGGCGCGGACGACTTCGTCATGAAGCCATTCGCGATCTCGGAACTGCTCTCACGCATCCACGCCGTCGTGCGCCGCAGCGCCCGGCAGGCCCATGAGGCCTGGCAGCTGGGTGACCTGGTCATCGAACCGCGCGGCCATGCGGTGCGCCTGGCCGGCGAGCCGCTGACGCTGACCCGGCGCGAGTTCCAGCTGCTCGTCGAGCTCGCCCGCGAGCCCGGTGCGGTGGTCGCCAAGGGCCGCATCGCCCAGCGCCTGGCGCCACTCGACGAGCCGGTCGACACGGCGACGCTGGAGATGCACATCAGCAATCTGCGCCGCAAGATCGGTGCCGAGCGCATCCGCACCGTGCGCGGCATCGGCTACCAGTTGGTCGCATGATCGCCTGGCTGCAGCCCCTGTGGCGCCCGACGCTGCTGCGCCGCTTGCTGGGCACGCTGCTGCTGGCCTTCGCGCTGGTGGGTGCCGCGCTGAGCACCCAGACCCTGCTCGAGTTCAAACAGAGCATGGCCGAGAAACCTGGCGTGCAGTCCCTGGCGGACGCGATCGCTGCCTCGCTGGCCGATATTCAGGAGCCCCGCGACGCCGCCCTCATCATGGGCAGCCACGCCCGCGAGCTGAATCAGATGCGTCGCGAGGCGAACGTGCAGGCGGGAGATGTCGAACTCAAGCTGACCGACGCCAGCGGCCGCAGCGCCTTTGCGACGCCGGGTGCCGCGCAGGTCAGCCACGACAAGCACTGGATGGCCCAGGCGCAAGGCGGTCGCTGGCGGCTGATGGTCGCCGAGCCCCGCCTGCCGGACACCACGGTGATGGGCTGGATCTGGAAGGACCTGATCGTGTCGCTGGCGCTCGCCTTCCCGCTGGTGCTGCTGCCGCTGTGGATCGCCGTGCAGCGCGGCATGAAGCCCTTGACCGAGCTGGCCGAGCGGGTGGCGCAGCGCGGTGCCCAGGACCTGTCGCCGCTGGGCATCACGCCCCCATACGACGAGCTTCGCCCCTTGGCCCGGGCCTTCGACGACCTGCTAGCGCGGCTGCGCGCCCAGCTGCAGCGTGAACGCGCCTTCGTGCAGGACGCCGCCCATGAGCTGCGCACGCCCATGGCCGTCGTGGCCGCCCAGGCCCATCTGCTGAGCACCGCCAGCGGCGAGGCCGAACGCCGCCAGGCCGCCGAGTCCCTGGATGCGGCGCTGCGGCGGGCTTCGCATCTCAGCCGCCAGCTGCTGGCGCTGGCCACACTCGACGAAACCCGCGCCGGCGCCGCGCAGTCGCTGGACCTGGCCGATCTCGTCGAGCAGGCGCTCGCCCAGCTGGCGCCGCAGGCACTCGAGCGCGGCCTGGACCTCTCGCTGGACGCGCCGCCCTCGCTGCCGGCACGGGTCGATCGGGCCGCGTTCGAATCGGTGCTGCTGAACCTGGTCGACAACGCGCTGCGCTATGTGCCGGCCGGCGGCCGGGTGGCGGTCTCCCTCAGCGCCGACGGATCGACGGCGCAACTGCGCGTCGCTGACGACGGCCCCGGCATCCCGGCCGACCAGCGCGAGGCCGCGTTCGAACGCTTCTGGCGGGGCGCGAGCAGCGGCGACATCGC
>JAQQSQ010000199.1:0-22772 GCA_028627145.1 Eidolon dupreanum
CATCCATCCACCCACCCACACACCCATCTGTTCATCATCTACCTTATCTATCCAGCCATCCACTCACCTACTTCTCCATCCATCCATCCATCCATCCACCCACCCACCCACCCACCCACACATCCATGCATCTATCTATTCATTACCCACCCCTTGACTCAACAAACTTCAAAAGAAGCACTGTGTGCCTGAATAGCCCCGGTAACTTGGGTTTAACTGACTCCTGGGGTCCGTTGGTGGGTTTGTCTGTGTGTCTGTTTGCTTTGCTTTCTGGTGCTGGTGCAGTAACTAGCTGGAATCAGCAGCCACGGCCTGGGTTCGTTCCACACACACTGGGGAGGGGGTGCGGAGCCTGTCAGGGCGCAGACACATTCCAGGACAGAAACGCCATCGACCCGCCCGCCTGCCCTGTTCCGTCACGCCCCGGGCAGCTCTCCCCGGGAGCAGGGCGGGAGGCCCGGTGCCCCGTGTCCCGACAGCAAGACGGACGCCTTTGTTCTCCTGCGTCCGGGCTCCAAGAGCGGCGGCCGAGGCGTGAGGTCTCCCTGTCACGTCCCCGCCCTGTCCCCACCGCGCCCTGCCCCGGTCTGCTCCACACATGCTCTCTCACGGTGCTGCCTGGGGCACGGGGCCCCCGCCAAGGGGCTCCCAAGGAGAGGCGGGACATGGTTCTGAGCAGAACGAAACACACACAAGTGCACGCGCAGACACGTGTGACACACACTCCACGGACAGGCGCACGTGGACGCACGCACGCACGCACCCCGGTGCTGGCCGGGTCACCCTTCGCCGGGTTTAAGCCAGGCCGGCAGCCCTCCTTCCGGGCGCGAAGCTTCGGTGGAAGTCTTGGATGGGCTCTGGGGTTCGGCCCCTCGTTTGTGTGTGTCCTTTATGAGTGACCTTGGCCAAGCCTGTCACCCTGGATTACACTTTTCCCAGGAGTTAGACCAAGGAGTCGCCCCCAGGAATGTCCCCTGCCCTGTGAGCTGACTCGCCGGGTCCTGCGATGGCGGCTCGCCTGCGCCTTCAGCATTCAGGCACACGCATAGCAGGCGAGAGATAACTCACCTCGGGCAGCGGTCAGATGACAAAGCGAGGTCTGGGACACGCGAACGGCCCCGAGGAGCAGGGCCTGCAGAAGCCCCGGGGGAAACAGGCCACCTTCTCTGTGCTCCCCGAGCCCACCCCGGCCGGACCCTGGGACGCAGCGGTGAGGGGCGCAGACCCCCCGTGGGACCCCCCCCCCGCGGGATCCCCAAACAGAAAGCCTCGCCCGTCGTGGTGAGGGCCGGAGACGGTCCATGCCCGGACGCTGCTCTCTCGGGACCCCTGCCCGCCTGGCTCTGCAGGTGCCACCACCCCGGGCACTTGTGCTGTGAGTTCTGCATGTTCAGCTCCATGGCCTGAGTGTGATTAAATCTCCCATGCTTTGCCTCTTTGCTGATTTTTTTTTTTTTTTAGGCAAGGCAACCCTTGGATGACCTCACAGATTGCAAGGACCCTGTCAGCTTACAACTTCTTATTTAAAATTTTTTTTTTTTTAATTTTTTACGCCTACAGCACCTGGTCTTCCTAGGTGGTCTCCCCTCCAAGTACTAACCAGGCCCGACCCTGCTTAGCTTCCGAGATCAGATGGGGTGGGGCTTGTTCAGGGTGGCATTTCCCTTTGCTGACTTTTTAAAACTGAAAACAACTAAGGAGCATTTGGGCACGATGTATGATCACACAGACTCCAGCTCTGACAGCAACAGGGAGCAGACTTTCCCTCCCCTCGCCTCCCAAAAAAACAATAGCTGTATAAAACAATGGCTTGCTGGCATTGGAACTGGCAGGGCGGGAGGGCGTTTTCTGAGACAGTGATGTCAGACCCCACCCACCCGCCTCAGGGGGTGACTCCAGGAGGCCTGAGGGCGGCATCACAGCCCAGCACGGGGCCCAGCACGGGGCCCAGCACGCGGCCCAGCACGGGGCCCAGCCCGGGGCCCAGCCCGGGGCCCAGCCCGGGGCCCAGCACGGGGCCCAGCACGGAGCCTGCAGTTCCTGGCGTGGAGGAGACAGAACCAAGAACTCAAGGGGGACGAGGCATCTGCAGTTTGCGGAGCAGAGGACCTGAGTGGAGAGAAAGCTCTGGAAGGGAGAGAGCGGAGCTGCAGACAGAGCTCGGAGGCCGGGACGGACCGGGAGACGCGGGCGGGGACCCTCCCCACACCCAGCGACTTACTTTACAAAGCTGCCGATCTGCACGGCGCAGGATCCGACAAACACAGCAACGAAGCGGGGGAGAGAGCCGGAGCCAGGCCAAGGGCCGGCACGTGTGCGAACCCGGCCCGGGGCGGAGGGGCGCTGCCCTCCCTCGGGGGAGCGTGCGTGGCGCTGGCACCATAGAGAAAAGGCTCGTCACATCGTGGAAAGAAAAATGGCAGGTGGGTAAAAATCTTGCACGTCAAAATGCAAAACCTCCAAAGATAACGTACACCAAAGATACACCGATATCACGAAACATAAGCGGAAATTCGGTGGATCAGACACATTAAAATTTAAACTTCTGTTCGGCAAAAGACACCATCCATAAAGCAAGAAATACCAGCCTCGGTCTGGGAGGATATATTTGCAACCCATGTAAGCAATGAAGTATCGCTACCCAGGTACATAAATAATGCCTGAAAATCAATAAGAAAAAGGCAAGCCAGCCAACAGAAAAGCGAGCCAGCGACCGGACGCCGTAAATACAATGTGCAGTAAATATGCGAAAAGATGCTCGACTTCACCACCAACACCAAGGCACACAAATTAGAGCAACGAGATGCCGTTTTTCACCCATTAGAGAGTAAAAAATTAATAAGTCTGATGCGCTGAGCGCAGCCGTGAATCTGTGGGAGCGGCCATGCCTCCTGCTGCTGGCGGGGGTGCAGCGGAGCGTGGGTGCTCCTGACGGCGGCCTGTCGATACGCAATAACAACGATAACAATCGCGGTTAATACCTACCGCTCACGAAGCATCCCGCACATCCAGTTATCTAGGAGAGCTAAGACCCTGGTGGACTCAGGCGAGGCCATGGGCTGGGGGGCGGGGTGGGGGCTGCCCGCAAGGGTGGGAGCGGCCGGGAGGTCCCTGCTGGGCAGCCACCGGGCACCGTGCCCTGTCCCCACCGCAGGACGGCCCACTGCAGTCAAAAGGGACACACTGCACTACGGCAGTCGACACGGATAAATTTCAGAAACTTGGCAAGTGAAGAAAGCACACTGCAAGCATTTTCATCCTATTTTACCATTTAAATACACTTTAGAAGGCATAAATATCGTTCGTGGGTGCAAACAATAATAAAAGTGGGTTTTTAAGTCACGAGTGTGGATATCAAATACGAACTTGTACGTGCGAACGGGACACGCCCACCCTCAGCCAGCGGCCGGTCCTTTTCCGCCAGGTGTCCCCACCCCACCCCGGCAGCCTAGGCGGCTGGCTGTCCCCGTGCCCGTGTGACTCCACGTGGAGCCACAGGAGGGTGCCCGCCCGTCTGCTCGTGGAATCAGGACCAAACCTGCTTCTTAGTGGCCAGCGGGCTTGGGACCTGCGGCCGGCCGCCTGACTGCCGTGCGCGGTGTGGCAGCCTGGTCCCCGGGGAGCGGGGCGCGTGTGCCAGGCCTGGGGTGAGGCCGGGCGGCCAGGACACGCGGGGCGAGGGCGTGGGGCGCTGCCTGGGCAGCGAGCGTTCAGGACGGGCTTCAGCGGTCCCGTCTCTGGGGCTGGTGACACCGTGACCTGGATCGATGGCCCCGGAGCAAGCTGTGTGCATAAAGCTGGGCTTTCAAACCCAGTTTGGGCGGAGTGTGGTCTCTGGGTCAAAAAAAAACAGGTAGAAACACCGTTCTGCACTCAAGAGTGTCTGCCGAGTTGAGGGGCGGGGGGCGGGGCTCCAGGGATGAGTGTTTGGGTTCCACGTTGCCCCTCAGGGCACGGATGGAAGTGGTGGGTTCCCGAGGTTGGGACCACCCTGGGGTCGGGGGGGCCCGGCCCCCACCCCTGGAGGAAACGCAGCTGGAGCACGCAGTACAGACCCCGAGCAGGCTCCACCGTGACCGAGAAGGGGCTGTCCCTCACCCGAGGCCTGCCACCGAGCCCGAGTGGCTCAGAGTCCCCATTCCCCAGCAAGGAAAGTGACTAGAACACAGGGTCACCTCCACGGGACGCGTTACGGCGTTAACATCGGTAAATTCTCCCTAAATGTTGGATGCAGCGAGGGAATATCAGCTAAATTACCACAGACTAGTATGATTGGTCTCCTCCAGGATGAAATGTGATAAGTGGGTTTTAATAAGCTGAGGAGAGTTATACACATCATATTCGTGCTTCTTGCCAATTTTATTTAGAGTGAAACGCCATAGCGATAATTAGTTGGGTTTCACTGTGTTCATTAAAAGCTTTTCTAATGACCGCTTGGAGGAAGGAGTAAAATTAATTTCTTTCTCGAGCATCGAGGAATTCATCAGACAAACAAAAAGCAACCTCCAGGGCCTGCAGGAGACAGGCTAGGGGCCGGCGGATTTGCCTGCCCGGCCCGGGGACAGTGCTGTCCAGTCTGCGACTGGCATTGAGGCTGCCCCAGAGGTGCGTGTCACAGAGGGTTGCAGGCTCCAGGTGGAGGCCCGGCTCTCTCCCTCGGGTGCCACTGAGCTATGACCTAAAGGCCTCCTCCTCCAGGAAGCATTCCTTGACTGTTCCAACCTCGGGGCCCTCTCCCACCTGGCGTTTGCTCCTAGACCATGGCCCTCTGGTCTCCAGAGGCCAGAGCTGGACCACCTCCTTGCCTGTGGCCCCTAGGGGCCCACCATGGGGACAGCCACTCAGGGCTCAGGGGCCGTTTGTGTCTGCAGTAACGGTGGCACGGCGTCACCTGCCGGGGAATAGCGCTGCAGTGCTCGGGGTCTATGCCATCTTTTAAAACGTTCTTGGGTTTGAGAAATACAGCCTGAACGTGTGTGTCCCCCACCCCCGGCCCCTACGAGGGAACCTAACTGGTCCCGGCGTGACCACGTCAGGAGCTGGGCCTTGGGAGGTGACAGGTCTTGTGGGGAGGGCCCCCCGGTGGAATCAGAGCCTCGACATAAGAGGGGCCCACGGAGCTCCCTCGCCCTCCCGCCACGTGAGTACACGCAAGGGGATGCTGTCAGCGAACCCGGAGGCGTTTCCGCAGCAGACACCGGATCCACTGACACCCAGGCCTCCCCCAGAACTGCAGGAAATGAATCCTGTTTACGAGCCACATCCCGGCCAGGTCTACAGCAGCTCGTGAAAAGGCCGGATGGACAAAAACGAGGACGCACACGGCGTTTCAGAGGCGTGTGGGTTCTCAGAAGGGAAAACCCTCGGCTAACAGGGGCGGCTGGGGTGGCGGGCGTTTGAGACGGCGGGCCGGCCAGCCAGCGCCTGGCGGGGACAGGAGACCGTTCACTCTGAGCGAGGGGACATGCGTGTCGCAGCGGCGGCCCCCGGGAGCCCGCCCCGCGTGAGCAGGGAGCTCAGGGCCGAGGCAGGAAGACACCGGCGTCCGGCGCCTTCGCCCGGAGCGACTCCGCAGATGGGCAATTCGGCTGCCACCCCGCGCCACACGCTCAATTACGCGGGGGGGTGACAGCGTGCGGGGACCTGGTACGGCCGGGAGTCAATCAGGGCGCCCTAATTGGAAAGCAGCAATAAAAAGTAATTGAGTTTAATACATAATTTAGACCATTACCCGTTAAGTTGATGCCTCCCGCTTAGGTGTGGGGAGAAAATCACATATCTGTGGACGGGGAGGATTTCATCTGTTTTCATAATGAAACGCTCGCCAACCGGCTTTAATAAGAGCCGTTTGTTAAATCAGATTGGGAGTCGGCGTGTGGATTGCGTGTTCAGGTGCTACTCCGTCGTGGGGCTCCGAGCGTGCCCGGGCCCCCGAGGTGGCCGTCTGTGCTCCCGAGGGTCACCCCCGGCCCTCGCCCGCTGTGACCATTTGGCTCCCGACGCCCTGAAGGGACTCTTCCCTCTCGAAATCACCCAGTTAAAAACCTAAAAGGAAAAAAAAAAAAAAGATTGAAAAGGAGCCTCACGGCCCAGCCCACGCAGGTCCAGCCACCTACGGGTCTAGGACGCGTTTGATTTTCTCGGCAATTCCGTGATGTCAAGAGCGTCACCATCCTGGCTCCCCTGGGAGCTCGAGGAGGTCCAGGGGCCGTGGGCAGGGGGCCAGGGCCCTATGTCCCCCGGGGTTTGGACCCCAGCCCCCGGCTATGTGGCCTCGGGCTGGTCCAGTTGGTCACTGCCACCCTGAGCCTCAGGTGTGATGAAGACGTGCTCGGTGCCAGATTGTTGGCGGCATTGCCGTTGCTCCAGGTCACACCCCTGCACAGGCAGCCCTGCCCCACCCCCACCACAAGGCACAATGGGCCCCTGACCGAGGGGAGTACCCCATCTCCCAGTGCCGGGCCCTTCCCGTCTGTGATGGGGGCCAACAACGCCTTCCTCGGGCTGTGGCTGCTGTTGGCAGCCCACAAAACCACTGCCCGCCTGGCTGAAGACATGGGGGCCACCCAGGCGTCCAGGGGCGTCCTTGGGCTCACAGAGGGGCAGCTGTCCTGGGGACATCAGTCCCCCAGCCAGTGGATCGTGGCTAGAACCAGCCCACCCCATCCCCGGGCGGATGGCCTGGTCACTGACCCTCCTAACTCCCTGGACGGTCTCCAGGACGAGAGGCCCATGCACCGGCCTGCTCCCCCGTCCTGCCCGGCCTCCGTGGCAGCCCCTCCAGCTCACCCCTCAGCATTTCCATGGGGACCTGCTCACAAAGTGGCCCCTCCGCAGTCCACGCTACTGCCCCTCACGTCCACTGCCCTCGGGACAGACTGGGAGATGGGCAGCTCACGGAGCCCCTCAGGACCCGCACGAGGGGATGGGGTCCCAGGGACCCCCAGCAGTGAGTGCCGGGGCGGCAAGTTTAGTGGAGAAACCAGGCTTCATAAACAACCCAGTGGGTGCGAGCAGATTAAATGTCCCCTCCCTGTCCTCGTCCCTTCTCAGTTCCTTCTCCCTCTGATTTTGTGCAACATCCGGGGCCTGAGAAAGGCCTGCACCCCTGGAAATAAGTGTTGCGGGGCTCACTCCCCAGTGTTGCTGCAGAAACTACTGGAATAGTCCCCACACGGGTGGCTGGTGACCCCAGAAGCCCAGGCCATTCCCCTGCCACGGCCAGGCTGGGCGCCGTGCACACGGGTGAGCCCAGCCCACCGGGGGCCCCCAGGAGCACCAGGAAGGTGACACCCCAGGCTGGAGCAGCAGGGAAGCAGCAGCCGCTGGCTGGCAGGTCCAGGTGGGGTGCCTCCAATGTGCCCACCACTCCGGACGCCTCTCACCTCGGCCTGAGCCAGAGGCCAGACTAAAGGGGGTCACGGGAGTCCCCAGCCTGCGGAGTGAGAGGCACAGCGGTCGGGGCTCTCGGCCCCCGTCCCCGCCCCTCCCGTCTCCCCAACGCCCCCACCCCAGGTGGCCTGAAGGCCTTGGAGAGACACCTGCTCTCGCCGAGCCTTGTCCCTCCCCGAGCCTCGTCCCTCCCCGGGTCCTGCTCAGTGTCCAGCACAGGCCCAGCCCAGGAGGGGCCCAGGGCAGCTCAGAACCAGCGTGGCCAGCCCCCACCGGCCCCGGGCCCTCCCGGCAAGGCCTGGAGTCACTGAAGCCCCGCGAGGAGGGACAGAATGCAGAGGAGCGCCGTCTCATCGGGGGACCAGCCCCACGCCCTTCTCCACGGCTGTGCCCGAGGATGCGTCCTCCGCCCGTGCTGCCCAGGACGGCAGCCCCTAGCCGCGTGGGCCGAGGACACTGTCCGGGCGGCTCCCGCAGTGTGACCTCCCTCCGCTCGCTCCCACACAAGCCGCCGTGGGGGCTGGCAGCCCTGGACCTGCATGGGCAGGCTGACGTGGGAGGCGTGGCCGCTGGCTGTGGCCACTGGCTCCAGAACAAAAGGAAACGCTTGTTTACAAATTGTCCAGTGGAATTTAAGCGGCCGGCATCGGCGCCAGTCCCGCCTGCCAGGCCGGGCAGATTGGAGGGTGATTTATGGAGATTGCTTTACCTGTGGCTGCCGTCACCCATGCCAGGCTCGTTCCCCATGCAGCTGGGGACCCCTGTATTTCACCATGACAATGTAATCACAGAGCCACATTAAAAAGTCATTATTGTTTAGACTCCAGCTCGGTTTGAAAAACACTTACTATAAAATTCAACAGCCTTTGTAAATTACGGAAAGGTTTGCTCAAGCATCCTGGGTGCCGTGATTTAGATGGGGAACTTACCACCGTATTGATTCCGGGGGACTTCGCCGGCCCTTGCGTTTATGGGGAATGATTAGTGAGTGATCAGCAGAAAACGGTCAGCAGAAAACGGTCCGCGTAGATTCATAAATAACGGCGAGTCCAGTGTGCGTGGCCAAATGTCCCGTGCACACCGCTCCTGCCCCGGAAGGCCTCGGCATCGGCTTTGGGGTGTCCTCCGAGCAGCTAGAAATATGCGGAGCGGGAAGGGTGCGAACTGGTTTCTCCCCTCCTACCCCCCCCTCCCCTGGGAGGGACAGGCCAGAGGCTTGGTCCTGGGAGAGGGCAGCTCCCAGGCGCACAGGGACACTGGGATGGGCGCAGGGCCCCGACAGAGAGCCAGTCCTGCCCTCCGCGTGGGTCGGTCGAGATTCACGTCTAAACTGGCGCTCGGTCCGCGTTCGCTGGCCATGGGCCGAGCAGGACCCCATCTGAGAGCTGGGTGCATCCTGCAGCGCCACGGGCGGGCTGGAAACGCGGGGTGCGCTGGAACCAGTGGAAGTCCTAGAAACCTTCGCTGCCTCAGCCCCTTCTGAGCAGCTCCGAAGGCGCACAGCGCACTGAGACTGTGCAAAGGGCTGCGCCGAGTAAAGCGGTTTCCCGAGCACTCGGGTTTCCCACGGGCACTGGCCCGGGCGCGGCCTCCGCGGATGCGCTCGGGGCGCGCCGTGCGCTCGGGGGCGCGCCGTGCATGGCACTCCGTCGGTGCCTCGGCTCGTGGGCCACGGTCACGTGGCCCCCACGCTGTCCCTGCTGCCCACGGGGTCCACCTCATAGCAAGACGCTCTCACACCGCCCAGCGGCTTCCACGCCGCTCCCTGCCGGAGGCGCCCAGCAGGGACCCCAGCGGCGTAGCCGCGCCATGGACACACAGTGAGCGAAACAGCGAACTCGGAACCGAACTGCGTTAAACGGAAACTGAGTCAGACTGAACTAAAAATGGGCCGGAAAGGAAGTCACCTGAACTGCACTGAATCGAATTGAATTGGAAGTGAAATTAAACTGCACAGAACTGTACCCCACACCCCAGGCGGCGGTCGAGGCGGGGCGCAGAGCCCTGGCGGGAGGAGGGGACGCACTTGGGCCGGTCAGCGCCTGCCCCCGCCTGTCCCCACGCCGGGGGTCCTCGGGTCACGCTGCTGCTGAGTGAGAAGCAACGCGAACGCGTGCTGGCAGGCTTCCTGGACGAGGCGCCGGGGCGGTGTGCGGGGCGCTTCTGGGGACGCAGGACGCAGGCTTCGGCGGCGGCGAGGCACGTGCGCCAGGCCCGTGATGAGGGAGGCGCGCGCTTTGCAGTTCGGGAGCTGGGGCCGGGGCGTCTCCTTCGCGCCTGGGGCACCCGCAGAACTGCCTCCTGGCCCCTCTCCCACCACCTGCGCCCGCCTGTTTTCCTGCTCCATTCGCAGCTTTTCTCGCCCCTCCTCCTGGAGGCGGTGCCACGGTGGGTGGGTCCCTGCGCCCCGCGAAGCCGCTGTCCGAGCGCAGTCAGCACCCAGCCCTCCTCCCTCTCCGCGCCCCCTCCGTCCCGTCCTCGCCTTGCGGACCACCCCTCCCCCGTAACGCGGCCACCGGGCTGTTCCCGCTATCTCAAGGGCCCCCTGTCCCGCGGACTCTCTGCTCCCCGAATGTCGCCCTCCACCCACCACTCAGAGGCAGGTCGGGGCTCGGCCGGAATCCTCCATCTCCCCGTCCAATCGCGTGAGCAGAGACTATTTATTCCAACTGTCGCCAGACCCCTGGGCTAGCATCTGTGGCCGGGTGGGGGACACAGCCTTCTGACTCAGCTCCCGCTGTGCCGTCCCCTGCCCCAGCCCACGGCCGCCTGTCTCTCCGCAGCAGGCCTGCGCCCCTGCACCCAGGGGTGGCGTTCACTGCCCTCCACCGGTGCACTGCCCCTGCCCTTGAAGCGGGCGCTGGGACACCTCACAGCAGGCCCCCACCCCTGCTCAGCCCCCACTCTCCGCCCGCCTACCCCTCTTCCTGAGCCTTGCTTTTTGCTGGGTTGTTGTCCATATCGCTGCGTGAAGGGGGCGGGCCGCTCCGAGCCCCCGGGGCCTGACTCTCACAGGTGTTCGATTATTCGCTGAATGAATGAGCGTCCTTGAGGCTTACTCAGCGGTCCCACCCCCTGCCTCGCTGCGTGGGCTCCTATCCCCTCCCCTATTTCCGGCGGGTCTCTGAGCCCCACCCCCACCAAGCATCCGCTAAGCGCCTTTGTCGCCTCCTGCTTCTCAACGACACAGGGTCATTCATACATATCCCCAGACCTAGCAAATGTTAGCTTCCGCCACGATGGCGTCAGGCGGGGGTTGGAGGTGGGGGCACTGAAGTCGCGTGGGGGCCGGGGATCGTCACCAACCCCCGTCCATCACGTCGACGTCTTCGCGACAGCACAGCGTTTTGTTTTAGCAAAGACTTTACACAAATGGCATCACACTGCGTACCGTGTGCCGCTGCCTCGGCGTCAGCGCATGTCACGCGGCCAGGCCGGCGGGGTCGGCTCGGCGCTGGGGCGCCGGGTTTCAGCCGCTGCGCAGCGCCCACCCTCCCCGCGGCGGGAACCGGCCGCACGTGGTCCGTCCCCACCGGACGCCTTCCACTGTTCCGACGGGCCGTGTCATGCACGCAGTGGCCGTGCACACCCCCCGTTCCTGTGCAAAGTGCAATGACGTCTCCAGAGTCTGGAATGGCAGGCGGGATTTAGGGGTGCTGGGACCTCCAGGCTCCGCCCTCACCAGGAGCAGACACAGCACCCCCAATGTGCGGAGCCGGTCTGAGATTCTGCCGCCATTCTCAACCTCCGTTGATAGGACGATGTAAAATCATCGCTCTAATTTGCATCTCCCTGGTTACTGGGGAGAGGGCATCTCTTTTTATGGTTATTGGCTGTTCCATTTTCTCTCCTACTAACTGCATGGTCCCATCCTCGGCCTATTTTTCCACTGGTCCTTTTTCATGGATTAAGGTGAGCTCTTTACATGTGCTGGATGACGACCATTTGTCTGCTATGTTTATGGAAGGCATGTCTTCCTGGTCTGTGGCTTGTCTTTCAACTTTTTGTTGACGGTGCCTTTTGTTGCACAGAAGCTGCTACTTGTAAGATAGCCAGATTCGTCAAACTTCGGTCTTATGGTTTGTATTTCCTGAAGAACATGTTCTGTGTCCTGACATCTCGAAGCCATTTGCCTGTGGTTTCTTCTACGTGTTTCAAAGTTCTGCTTCCCGTGCAGGACTTGAGCCCACCTGAAATCCACTCCCCGTGCCGTGGTAGATCACAAGCTGAACGGCTGCCTTCCTGCCCGCGGCACTTGGCTGGGTCGCCGCCCGTCCCCGCTGACGAGTGGGCCCCCGGCGAGCACTGTCCCCACGTGCCCGCAGGCCTGGCGGCTCCCTGCCCTGTCCCGTCTGCCCGCTGCCGGCGCTGGACGGAGGCCTCGCGTGTGGAGGAGCGGATCGCTGTGGTGCCGGTGCTGTCTCCAAGCTTGCCTCCACGGTTCCCCGCCCCGCGGTCCCCCCGGTCGGGCGCTCTGAGGAACCCCGTTAGGAGTTTAAATGAAATCGCATTGCATTTCTAGAGTGTTCTCAAGG
Organism: Eidolon dupreanum; assembly: GCA_028627145.1. Taxonomy (NCBI): domain Eukaryota; kingdom Metazoa; phylum Chordata; class Mammalia; order Chiroptera; family Pteropodidae; genus Eidolon; species Eidolon dupreanum. Next base: position 11,928 of record JAQQSQ010000199.1, read on the forward strand.
AGAATCGAACATCCGACTGAGTTTTTCTTTCCAGAGTCTCTCTCTACATAGTGACGTCTCTGTCTCCGTCCTCCGACAGAACCGTAGCATGTCCCCACGTAGGATGCCGCACGTAGAGTCGCGTCGCCGCCGCGGGTGCTGCACCTCTTCCGGCGCATTCCTGCTCGTGCTGGCCATCGGCAGCAACGCTGTGGAGTTCTACATCTCCTTATAGCCAACCCGGTTAGCTCTCATTACAGTTTCCTGGAGAATCGTTTTGTGCAGAAACTTACGTTGTCTGCATGAAGGGTAACCTGAGCCTCCTTTCCAGCCCTCCCCCGCCCCTATTCTGCTTTGTGACGCTGGCGGGACCCTCAGTGCCCTGTCGAGCAGTGGCCGTGGGAGTGGGCGACTCGCGAGGCCCTGGCTTCGCGGGACCGCGCCTGAAGCTCCACCAGGAGCCCGGGGTGGTGCCGCTCGTGGTCACCCTCGTCTCTCCAACGGTCTGATAGCTTCCGCACGAAGGGGCGGCAGGTCACTCCGTCTGTGTCCTCTGAGGTGACCACAGCTTCTCTCAGATCTGCTGCGGACGTGAACACACGGGGAGATTAGACAAGTCCAGTCGGGACAGCCACGTGCCCACCCTCTGCTCGTCAGCCCCACCCGCCCCACCCTGGAGCTCACTGGACAAACTTTAGGATGACAGTGGAGCCGTTATCCAAGGATTTATCGCCAAAGATCCTCCCATATTGAGATCAAAACAGCGACTGGTCCAGGGAGCAGATGGACTTGTTTCTGTTGGAAATACATCTGCCCAGTGACAACCCTGTCACTTCTGGGATCAGAGTCCAGGGGCCCTTTGCTCCTTCCCCCAGCCTCGGGGCCTCAGGACTCGCCTCCTGTGGGCTGCCGACACCCGCTCTGTCTCTAGGACGATGCAGTCACAGCGCTGTCAGTGTGGCATGTGCCTGCTCGTCCCCTGCTGCCCCTATATGGGCTCAGGTTTCCCAGACAATGGCACACGGCGGGCACAGCCTCGCAGCAGGCGGGCTGTGGCCAGGCTTTGGAACTGCCCACGTTCTCTCTCTTTCCCCTGCTCCATGCTGCCGCCCCAAACAAGAAGAGGTGCTGCCTGGGGTGGAGAATGTAAGCTGAAGTTGCACCTCTGATCTGGGGTGCCTGGGTGTGCGAGCAGAGAGGCAGTTAGGTGCATGAGCATGAGGGTGACACCTGAGGCCACGGAAGGATGTCCGACTCACCTGTGCGCTGATCATGGGCCAAGGGTGAGTTGATGAAGGAAGGACGGAGCCGGCAAATCCATCCGCCATAAAGAGCAACGATATTATGATTGACTGGCTGTTCCCTGAGTGTCCGGCGCCTCCTCCTGGCCGTGGGGGGGGGGCTTCTCTTCCGGCCGTTGTCATTACTCCGCTCCAGTGGTCCCCGGCGGGGCAGTGCCGTGGCACGGAAAAGCTATCCCTTCATGTCACTTTGTTGTAGAATTTGTGACTTGCAAATGTTGACTGATGGTCAGAACACGTCGCCCTTGGCAGCATCCGAGGGGCACCTTCCTTCGCAAAGTCCCAGAGGTGGGCGACTTGGCCGTGGCCCTCGTGGTCTCTTCATCTCAAGTCAGAGGTGTAGACTTGGGGTGTCTGCGAGGCCTGGCACACTTTCCAGGCAAGGTGGCGGGAGGGAGGCTCTGACGGCTTCGTCCCCTCCACTCTTGAATCTACCTCCCCACCTCCTCTGAATTGGCAGTTGGCCCCGATGTGGGGCAAGAGGAAGAGATCGGAGAGGCAGCAACTTAGGAGGCCCCCGAGGCTGGCCTCATGGTGACGTCTGCACCGCCAGCACCTGGCAGAGCCCGGCTGTCTGCAGGTGGCAGGGTAGTCCCACCTGAGCCCCCGGGGGGACGACCACAACAGGTAAAGGATCAGCGAGCGCCAGGTGGAGGGTGGACGGAGGGCAGGCCGAACGAAGTGACCACACGAGCCCGCGAGGGTGTCAGGGCAGCGAGCTGTTCTTACCAGAGTTAAAGGGACGCCTTCAGGAGGTACGCCGGAGTACGCTTCGGCCACCCTTCCGACCCAAACCAATGGCCGGACCCGTGGCCCACAAGCCCGTCTGCAGACCAGCAGGCCTGTCGCCCCTGCGGGTGGGGGTCGAGTGAGGCAGGGCGGCTCAGGGCTAGTGGCCAAGGGGTCGCGCCCCCTCAGATGGCCCGCCGCGACCCCCGGCTGCCGCCCCCGGCACACCCCCACGATGGGCCCCACCGTAAGCCAGGCGGGTCCCCTGCCCCTGAAACGCGGGCGCTCCGGGACCCCGGCCGCCACGTGGCAGTGAGACGTGTTAACGGTCGCCCGGTACCGAACGAGGCATCAGAACCCTCACTGTGCGTCATAAAATACCAGGGAACGAAAATAAGGAAGCGGAGTTATAAAGTCGTCAAAATGTAATAAACTGCTATTATTACGAAGGCTTAAAATTTAATGATGGATCTTTAGTGCGTCACTTATTACATAATTAAAGTTTAAAAGCAAGAGGAGAAATTGCAGTGTAGACCCGAGGCTCTGCGGGGGGCTCGAATGCCCGAGGGGGGCGGGGTAGGTGGTCCAGGCCCCCCGGGGGTCCGGCCAGTCCCAGCTAACCTCTGCAGAGCGGGGCGCCGGTTCTCCAGAGGCCCAGGGCTTGGGGCTCGCGAGGTTCGCCTGCGCCCGTCGGCACACATTGGGGCTCCGGCTGCAGTACCCAGGTTTCTTTGCCAAATTCACCAGGACCCACTGTCCCTGCCATAGGCCAGAAATGCCTGCGAGTTACCTGTCCCCAGAGCTGGCCTCAACCGGGGGCCCCTGGGGTGTGGTGGATGACCCTCCCAGTGACCCCCCCAGCCCACCAAGCCGTCAAGCCTCAGTTGGCTCTGGGGGGCCTCAGCTCCCCGCCCACAGGCTTGCCATGGAAGCTTTGTGGGCTGCCTGTCTCCATCTTGCTCTCGCCCATCCTAGGTGAACCCCTCGCCTGACCCAAGGTCCCTTGAGGCCCAGGGGTGCTCAGTGGACACTGGGGACTGAACGCGTGTCTCTGAGCATCCTGTCTGCCAGGCTGTGCTGGACACAGGGCCCACAGGTGACCAAATCTGCTCCCAGGGTTCAGACAAACCGAAGTCAGGGCCGGCCACACCAAGGATGAGGCAGCCGCTGGACACTCCGTGCAGCCTGGCCCTGGGATGCAGAGAAAGTGGCCCAGCCCAGAGCGTACCATGCGAGGGCTGAGGGGCACACTCAAGAGACGACAGAGAGGCATGTCCGTAAAGTAAATGACAGCCAGGTGGCTTCACACTGAGAAAAGCAGCCCTGTGCACAGATCGAAACGGACCCCCACCAGCGCTGAACCCGAATGGCCGTCTCAGCCCGAACCCTGGTCATAGGCTCAGACTGAACTGGGAATTCTAATCTCAGACTGAGCCAAATTCCTCGCCTCAGGCTGAGCCTGAATCCTGGCCTCAGGCTGAGCCCTGACCCCAGACACAACATGTTCTGATGTTCTCACTCCGTTTTTATTGCCAACCCGAGCTCCCTCTTAGAAGCTTCTCTCGGGGCTGGTGAGGGACCAGTGCCTGACCCATGCCCAGTGTTCCCTTCCCAGTCAGTCCCCTTACCCTGTCCCCTCCTCGCCCCTTCTTTGCAGCTCGAAGCTGTCCCACGGTGCTAGACTGCAGACTTCTGCAGGGGCAGCTGGTTTGAGCAGAAGCAGTGGCCAGAGCCCCGGTGACTTCAGGGACGAGTTCCCTGCAGTGTCCCTGACGGGGGATGGCCCACCGAGGGAGGGGAGGACACAGCGACGCCCGGACCCTGCGTTATCCGTGCTGTTTGCCTCCCGTGTTCTGACACTCTCTCACCTGGCGACCCCTCCCAGGGCTGCGCAGTTACTAGACTCACCCACAGGCCAGCCAGCCCAGGTCCCCCACTCCCACCCTGCTCTAAGGCTCCCACACTCCAGGCCACTGTCCTGCTGCCCTCGACGCCCAGGTCCAGGCTCCGGACGACCAGGGGCAGCCCCTGTGCCCTCACCAGTCCCAAGCCTGCTTCCCCACCTCACCCCTTCCTGCTCACGGAACCACAATCGGGCCACTGTCCAGGGCTCACCCACCCTCAGATCAACCCGGTGCTTCCCCGGGTGTCCCTGTGTGGTGCAGCGTGTCCCCTCCCACGAGATCTGTGACACACAAGCTGTCTCTCCGTGGTGCATCTCCTGATCCGCTGGCCTCACCAGACCCGGAGGATCATCAGACCTGCACGGTAAATGGGCCCACCCCCGCTTCACTCTGATTGCCAGGAAGTGCCTGCCCAGATGTTGCCTCCGGCCTCAACCCATGGCCTGCCCAGTCTGTCTGCGGCCCTGCTCGGGGCAGCCAGGTGAGCTCAGGTGGACGCTCTCAGCTGGGCACCCTCCGTGCCCCAGAGGCCAGGCCAGGCAGTCCCGCCAGCTGTCCCCGCGGATGGGGATTCTGGCTCCTCTCCACGGCACATTCATCTGTGGACACACCTCTGGCCCTCATCCCACGGGGGCGGGAGCCTCGGCCGGCCGAGGTGGGAGCTGGGAGCGGAGGCTGGCCCGGGCCGGGCAGACGCAGACGGAGGTCCTGGGTCCACACCCACCAACCTCGGGCCGCGGTGCTGAGTGAGCGCCTGCTCTCGGCGGGAGGGCCTGTCACCTCACTGTAGATCATCCTTAAAAAAGAAACCGGAGACACCCTGGGTGCCTCTCTATGGCCCCATAAATCTGGAGAGGAGGGAGCCACGCGTCAGGAACACAGGCTTTTGAATTTTAAATGGCCAATTTGGCGACTGCGTCGATGTCACTGGGCTGAGGCGAGCACGCAGGCGAGAGCACTTTAAGGCGCCGAGAGCCCCTTCGTTCACGCTTTTTCCATACTGTCGGCCTCTAATATTTCATCTATATTCATTTTTATGGCTTTCCAAATTATAGATGTCAGCTAAAAACTGAAAAAAGAGAGGGTGAGGGGCGGAAGCGGAGGAGACACCGCCGTGGAGAAAAAAGGCCGTTTCTCTCCTTCCACAGCCTGGCGCTGGGACCAGACTCCGCCACTCACGGCGGGCCAGCGGCCGGCCTCGTCCTCGGTCCTGCACCGGCTCGGGATGGGCGGGGCCAGCCTCAGGCCAGGGCCAGGCGGACGCCTGCCAGGGGGCTCGTTCCGTGGGGGGAAAGAAAGCCCCTGAGAGCCAGCAGGACAGAGACCCCGGCGCTCAGGATGCTTAGGACGGTGCAGGCCGAGCGGCAGGACCCCTGAGGGAGTGACGATCCGCCCCCTCCGAGCATTCTTTTTGGCTTCCACCATGCCCAGGGTGTAACCCATGGTCACAGTTTATGTTCTACTGATCTGAGATTATTCAAACCCGATTCGCTCAAAAGTTAATATGTACATACCTTGGAGAAACGGGGGCTTCGCTCTATAATCGAGAGCGTAAGGAGATCACAGGGCGGATGCTTGAACACAGGGGCCAGCACGTTCTCTGTAAAGGGCCACGGGGGCCACAGGTCGGCCTCCGTGGGCCAGGCGGCCTCCACTGCAGCTTCCATGTCGTGTTCTGAAAACATCCACGGGCAACACGTAAGCACACGGCCGTGGCTGCGTGCCAACCAAACTCGAACCCTGCAGGCCGGACCTGGCCAGCAGGCCGCGGTTCGCCAACGCCTCTTTAAACCCTAACATGAAGCCCCTCATTTCCTGCAGTTGCCAATCTCAGCCAGTGGAATATTCACTCCAGATATTGTGTGTTCCATCTCTGTCGTGGTTTCCATTTGCAATTTTTGTGTCTCATTTGTTCCCTCATACTGTTCATGTTTTCCTTTAAATCCTTGACCATACAAAACATACTTATAACTGGTGTTTTAACATTCTCGTCTGCATTTTCCATCTGTCATTTCTGCGTCTGTCTCTACAAACTGATTTTTCTCCTGTTTATGTGTCAATATTTCTACATCTTGCTTATCCAGTGGCTTTTGATTGGATGCTGGACGTGACATTACTTGTTGCACGTGGCCAAGTGTGAATTTTATTACGTTCCTTTGAAGAATGTGGGCTTCCTTCTGGCAGGCAATGAAGTCAGCTCAGTCACCTTTGGAGGCTTGTTTTGGTGTTTGGGGACAAGGCCAAGAAGCCCTTTCTGTAGGATGGGGTCAGCTCACTCCTAGGGCCAGGCACTTTACGGTCTCTCCTACTGCCCTGTATTCGGCGAGTTCTCACCACTCCGGGTGGTGGAAACATAAACAGTTCCAGGTCGGGGAGGGCCGTGTGAATCAGCCACCTTTTTGGCACTGATGATGTTACTTCTCCAAGGTCGCCCGAGGAGTCACCCCGTGCAAGGGGCAGCCTGCATTCAGGCACAGACTCGTGGGCTCCCCTGTGCAGAGTCCTGGAGCTCCCTGTCCGCCCGTCTCTTCTCTGGTGTTCAGGTGGAAAGACGGGGGCATCGTGGGGCTCCCTTCGCTTGTGCCTTTTTGCAGGGATCCGCCGCCGTATATCACCTTCGGTCTGACGTCCACAAACAGGCGTTTCACATTCTGCCCAGTGTACCAGTTTAAGGCAGGAGGGTAAGTCCAGACGTTGTAGGAGAGATTCCACCCGCTAACGTGTTCACACCTTTTATTGTGATAAAATACACATGCAACTTACTGCCTTAGCCATTTTACATCTCAGCGGCATTAAGTACACACGCACTGTTGTGCAACCACCCCCACCATCCATCTCCAGAACCTTCCATCTTCCAAACAGAACCTCAGTCCCCGTTAAACCCCCGCTCCCCTGCCCCAGCCCCTGCTGCTACCACCTATTATCCATCTCTACGGATTGATTGTTCCAGGGACCTCACATAAGTGGAGTCATTTATCTTTTATTTCGGGGGCATGGGGGAGCCTATTTCACTCGGAATAAGGTTCCCAGCGTAACGCGCATCCACGTCGCGGCAGGTGCCGGAGCGTCCTCTCTTTTTAAGGCCAAATATCAGCCGCAGGACGTGCATGTCTGTCCTCCGAGGTGGACACGGGCGGCGTCCACATCCTAGCCGCAGCGGACGATGCTGCCAGGACCACGGGGGCATGAAGCCCTCTTCCGGACCCTGCTCTCCGTTCTTTCGGGCCCACCCCAGAGGCGCCCCCCCACCCCGCCCACTCACCGTTACCAGGAAAAGTGCGCGGCCCTGGGGGGCTGCTTTGCTGCTCCGACAGGACCTGGGGACAGGACCCGGGGACAGGACCCGGGGCAGGACCCGGGACAGGACGCGGGGACAGGACCCGGGACAGGACCTGGGAACAGGACGTGGGGACAGGACCCGGGGAAAGGACCCGGGGACAGGACCCGGGACAGGACCGGGGACAGGACGCGGGGACAGGACCCGGGGCAGCGGCAGCTGAGGCAGGAACGGGCTGAGGACGCAGCTGCGGACAAGGGAGAGACAGGAGTGTGAGAAGCGGGAGCCTCGTGTCGCAGTGCTGAGCTGAGCCTGCGGTAATTCCTCCGGACGATTGCTTTGTGAAAATGCAGTAGCGGGCCCGGCACGCGGGACCCCCTGGGCCCCCGACAGTGGGGGCACAGGCAGGAGCCCGCTTGCTGGCTGCCGCCCCCTCCAGAGTGCAAGAAGCTGGCAGGCAGGCGGGGCTGCGACGGCACCTCACACAGAGAAGGTGACCCCGCACAAGGGGGCCGTCGGGGCTGCGCCCTCCCGCTCAGCCTTCGCCTGACCCTGAGTCCCGGGGCCTGGCGGACCCTCGCCCACCACCCCGGGTTCCACCTGTGAGTTCCCTCCTTTGGGGGCTCCTGGCGTTAGTGCTCTCTGGACGCCCACGACGCCCGAATGTCTTTGGCGCCCAGCCCCACCCCGCTGGGGCCCTCAGGAGTCCTCCTTGCCCCTTTACCCTTGGCGGTGACGCCTCACAGAAGCTCCCAGCGGGCAGCCATCCCCGACCCAGGCTCGCTACCCGCGCCCCTCCCCGGTCCCTGGCTAGGGCGGCCCCTGCTCGTGCTCGGCAGCCGCGTGGGCAGCTGGTCAAGGTCATCTCGGCTGTATTACGCCATTGCTGTCATTGGTGGGACCCGAGAAACCTCATCCAAAAGCAGGAGACACCTGAATGGCTGAGGGACCCTCAGATTCGGCGCGTCCAAGGCAGACGCCAGCTTTCCCCACCCTGCCCTTCCCCCCACACTGCCCTGGCACCACCCACCCCCCAGCGAGGGCACCCAGACCCCAACCTCAAGGCGCCCTGGGCCCCCGTCTCTCGTGCCCATGCCCAGTCAGCCTGGGGTCCCACTGGGTGCTGGTTCAGAAGAGGAGGGTGCAGGGACCACGGACCGCCGCCCTGTGGGCACCAGCCAGGCCCCCGGCTTGCAGACCGGGCCCAACTGAGGCGAAGGCAGGGCATCCTTCTCTCAGGAGGCCCTCGGGGACCTAGCGGCTGGGCTCAGAGTGGTTCTGTGACCCGTGTTCTGGAGGGCGGGAGGGACACTCCAGCCCCCCCTACCCCCCCCTGCTGCCCCTGGGGCCACCACTTCCCCTCCCCTCCTGAGACCACAGCCCCTGCGGCCCGCCCGCCGGGTCCATCTCCGCCCCTCCCGGAGCTGTTGGCCGCCTCGCTGGGGCGGAGGGAGTCCCGGGGAGAGCGTGTCCCCGCGCACCCGCTCCCCAGCTCCGTGCAGGAAGGAGCCCCCGCCGTGGGCCGGGGCCTGGTGATGTCTCCCCCGCCGGCGGGCCTTGGGCTCCCCCAGGCGGCCTTGCTCCTCGAGAGACCACAACGAAGCCAGCAAAGCCATCTCGGACGGTCGTTAATGAGGGCCGCCTGTCCCGCGGGTTAACGGGCGGACTGTGACCCCAGGCGTGAGGTCAACACCTACGTTACGCGGTCCCAGCAGATGGCGGAGCATAACCGCTGTCTCCCAACCTGGCCCTGCAACCCATGGGAGTGATCACAAGGTGCCTCACAGGAAATTATCTCCCCGCCTCGTAACCATGACAACGGATGAGGCTGGGTCGCGCTCAAGTTTCCCAGGGTCATTGTCCACATGTAACGAGCCCTGAGCGCAGAAGCGGAGACCAGGGGCGGCGCTGGGCCTCCAGAGGCTCCAGGGTTTGGGCTCCCGTGGGACTTCTTTCCTCGCTTCTCCTGCTCCGACAAAGGAGAACTGGGAATGTTCTAGAGGGAACCTGAGGGTGGGATGGGAGGACGGGTGGAGATGTGCGTGTCCGAGCAGCCCCTGAGAGGCTGCCTCCGCAGCTCAGAGCCTTTCGGGCCCTGTCACCTGCACCCGGCCCCCGCCCTCCAGACTGTAGCCCTACGCTCTGCCCGCATTGTCCCCAAACTCTGACAGGACCAGGGCAGAGCAGGCGGGTGGGGGCGAAGCTTCCGAGCATGGGCGGAGCCGGTGGGTGGGGACGGAGCTGCCGAGGGCGTGGCCAACAGTGGGGCGGGGCCAGCATGTGGGGCGGGGCAGGGGCGGGGCCTGCGGGCAAAGGCCGGGTCTGTGGATCCCAGGACTAACGTAGCAAAAACATTTAATCACCTCAAGTTAATCCACGTGCTCAACGCAGTCTTCATTAGAACCCCAACACGCTGTTTTATAGACGTCAAAGATCGATTCTAGAATTCGCCTGGGTGTACAGGGGATGTGGAAAAGGAAAGGCCATCTTGGAAAAGTCCAGTGAGGTTGGGCCCACACAACCTGGTCTCCAGGTGACCAGGAAGCACGGAAGGCAGGGCCTGGGGCAGCAGCGAAGGGACACCGATGATGGACCTGGACAGGCTCCAGAACCTCAAATTTCCAACAAAGGCTCCAAGGCAATTCAACAAAGAAAGGGAAGTCTCGTCAACAAACGGTGTTGGCACAGCTAGACAGGTGTTTGGAAAACTAAGCCGGACCCCTTCCTCACACCATGGGCAGCAAGTAACTCCAGATGGACCACGGGTCTACGTGTAAGGGACAGACTAGGAAACACCCAGGCCCGGGGAGAGGAGAGCTCTGTGACTATGGGGTGGGTAAAACGTCCTTGGAGAAGACACAAAGGTTCCTGGCCAAGGAAAGAAAGCGACAAGTGGAATTTTATCAAAACTTAAAGCTTTAGGTTTTCAGGGTATCACTAAGAATACCAAAGCATTATCGAATCATTACACTGTCCACCTGAAACTAATAAAATGTCAGATGTCAATTTAAAAAAAAGAACTAAATTTTAATCCATGTAACTCAGCTGTGGTCATTAACAGGTCAAGGACAAGCCTGCTGACAGTTGCTGGCCAAGGGTTTCTTTCTTTCTTTAAGGGCCTGCCCCGCCCGTGACCTTGTCCTTCCCGCTTCCTCTTTTTTTCCTGCTGTAACAAGCCACAGTGATTGGCATTCAGCTGTCGCTTTCAATCACAAGAGGAGAAAAGGCCTCCACTCTGACAAGCTTGAGCCGCTGAACCAGTGGTGGCGACTGACCGCTTCCTACCAGCCTCACTGCGGCAGGAATCAATCCCAGTTTGTAGCTGAGTTTCCTGTTGCTTGCACCTGACTAAGCATCTACCTGACACACCATTCGGAGTCCAGCTGTGCCCTGCCTTCTCCCAGGCTTTGCCCAACTGCCCCTCCTGCCTTGGACACCTCGTGGGCTGCGTTGCCTGTCCCCTTCCCAGTGGTTTATGGTGTAAACTCGGTCTCCCCGCCACCCAAATTTAAACAATAAAAGGGTTCCTTTGCTCTTAAAAAAAAGGAAGAAAAAGAAAGGGACAATCCATAGACTGGAAGTAAAAAAAAAGCATATCTATATACAAACATACATCTCATATTCAGAATATACGATTATTACAAAAAAAAAAAAA
>JAQQSQ010001998.1:0-11557 GCA_028627145.1 Eidolon dupreanum
AAGTTTGGAACTTGCTAGATTTACCTTATTAATGCAAGGTTTGAGGGCATATCTCTAGAATGTTATTGCTAATACACATATCTCAAATACCACTGATTTCAGTAATTACACCCCATATTTAATATCCACTGTTCTGATTAATTTCACAGGCTGCTAATTTCACCAGTGAAAATCTGTTTCTAACATTGGCAAAGCCCCTCGCTATTGATGGCTGTTAAAGATCTCTGCAGCAATTGTGATAAGCACGTTTAGAGTAGGGCTTTCTGATTACTCCAGGAGAGTAAATTCTTGATAGGGCAACTGTCTGCTCCTCTATGGCATATTAAAATTACCCCACTCCACATGCACACGTAATTTCACATAATCTTTGCTAAAGAATTTAAAGCAACTTATCGACATCAAAAGAGTATGTAGTATCTCTCAGTGTTTGTTTTTTTCTTTAAATGAGAAAATAACAGAAACCATTTATTAAGTACCTACTCTGCAATAGGTGCTTTGCATACATTATCTCATTTAATCCCCAGCAATTTTGTGGGTCATTACTATTCTCATTTTATGGATGGGAAAAGGGAATGTGAGAGATTTTAAGAATATGTCTGAATTACTTAACTTGTATGTGGCAGAGCTGGGCATCGTCTCCACCTCCCCATCTCCTTGTGGCACATGGGAATGCTTGGCAGATGTCCATTATTTTCCTATTGTGCCATCTTTGCTTCAGGGACTCATGAATACATAGATCATGCTGTACCTGATACACATGTATAGATGATAAAATAAATTTTGAGATTCCACATATTTAATGAATTTCGGAAATAATGTGTGACTGAGTAAAACATAATTTTTAAATTACATTGCCTGGTGGCATTTCACCCTTTCATAAATGTCTGTAACCAAGTTTGAGCTTTATATCTGTAAGAAAAATAGAAGAACTAACAGGCTATAGAGTTAGGAATAATTTTTTAAATGATAGCTTTGTGTATATACAACTACGAAATAGATAATTTAATATTTTTCTTCTATTTCATTTTTGTGTTTTCACTGACAAAAAAAAAACTATTTTACATTTATGGTTTTTAATGCAATTTTTCCCTCCTGAGGATGAAAAGAAAGTGAGGATCAGTCTAACCGTAACTTTCTTTTGCTTTAAAAAGTTGTGCTTCAAGTCAGAATTTGCAAATAGTGCTCAATTTCACTGAACAGAGATGTGAGGTGTTCCGTATAAATTACCCTGCAACCTATTTAGAGTGTTTTATTCTTTGTTTAGCACAATTATGGAGTATATTGTTTAAATGAAGCCACATTATATTTCTTATTGGAGAATTTCAAATAGAAGGTTAAATGACTTTGAAGCATACATTGTAATTTTTATTTTTAACAGGGTATTGATTTTTAAAATATACTAGGATATTTAATTTTTCCTTTTCTTCTTTTCTGTATTGGAGGTAGAATGAAACCATTTCTTTTTGTCATTTTCCATTATTTCGTTTTATGTCTCCCATACTCACCGAGGATAATATCCTGGTTAGATATGATTGTAGGCTATTTTCACTGGCAGATTCTGATTCCATTGCCAATCAACAATGTTAAGGAGTATTGCCCCCACTCCCTTCATATTCTGCACACTCCATTTAGAAATGAGAAAAAATGTCTCAAAGGTAGGCACTACTATATTACCAAAGCAGGCAGCCTAGTGGCCCCAGGGAGGCCCTGAACTGGAGCAAGAGCATGTTAAGAGGAGGAGAAAATAATGAACAGTTTTGAAAAATGAGGTTACATAAGTTAGAGCTGCCCAGAGATACTCTGAAGGTCTATTAGACACAGTTCTTGAAAAGGGGTTTAAATGAAACTAAAATGCAATAATGAAACTCTCTCACTGGAGAGAATTTAAAATGATTCCTCACTGGGATTAACTGACACCATCTGAAGGCCAGAACACACTTTGTCTGTTTGGAAAGTATGTTCCGTGTTTTAGAAGAATTGCTGTCTATAGCATATGATAAGTCACTGGGAAATCAGTACCTTTTCTTTAAAGGTGCCACCTAGTGTTTGAAAGCAGTGAGTAATCATGTCTACTGTAGCATCTGGGAAGTCTTAGTCCATCTTTGGTGCTCGATTATTTGGTATACTCCATTTCCAAAAACCTATACATATCTATTTTCTTTCTGTCACTTAAAAAAATGTTTCTGATGAATTTTGTGGATCCTTTAATACCGACATCAATTTTGTTTGTCATGATTTCTCAATGGTACTTGTGGTTTAATATAACTGAAATTTGTTCTAGGTATTTTATTTAACTTTCTGTTTCCAAATCCAAGATAAGTCTTCAAAAAGCCATGAATTATTCTCCCCTGTCATAAAGGCAAAGATCACAGAGTTTGGATGAAACTTTATGTGTTCATTGTTCCTTTTCAGTGTTTGGCTCTAAATTTATTTTAAAATCTCAGTTTAACTGTTTGACATGATACCTTCATGATTAGGATAATCATGGGACCTGATGAGAGTTTTGTTCTTTCTATTTCTTTTCAACCTCTGAGGCAGGGTGATGGAAATGATTGTCTCTTTGAGACTAGAAGTAAGTTCATTATGCTCTGGATCCAGAAGATTTATTGTTTTAAAATCTGATCCTGATGTGTGTGGCTTGTTCCCATGGATGTTTTTCCATGGCTTTATGCTTTACCGACACATCCACTTCAAAACAGCAAAACTTCTGGCCTGCAGCTTAGATTTCTTAAGTAAAAGAAAACTGGAAACCAAACTGCTTGTCAGGGGGAGATTATACACAGATCACTGGGTTAAGCAAAGGTTATTGTCCTCTCCTGCTATGCACAGAGTAATGTCATTCTTCTTCTTGAAATTATATTTTCAGTAGGACACAGTTCTGAAAGTATGAGGTCATAGCCATTCACCTGGAAGATGATTCTTCATAATTATTCCCAGAAAAATACTTTGGAAAAATACTCTCTGCCCTTCATGGTTCAGTGATGTAAAATGTTTGTACTGCACTTGTTATGGGCACTGAAGGCAGGGAGCTCAACCAGCAGATAGGCCTGTGGGTCTGGTGTTATATTTAGAAAGACAGTCAACTGGAAGATGGTTGAATACATGCCAGGTATGCAGTTTGTTACATTCACTACTTTTGAAGCTATTGGAAACATCAATCATTATAACGACATCAAAATTTACATTTTTGGAGCTTTTAATCTTCACACATATATTAATTAATATGATTCTGTTTATATTCTTATGAGATGGGTAAGACAGTTGTTAAATTTTGTATTATAGATGAGATAACTATAGTTTGTCTTGTCTAGCAGGAAGTTAAGAGTGAAACTGGGAGGTCAGTGTTTTTCCTCTCCTGCTTAGCTTGTCATATTTTATAAGCAGTGCATTGACTATTCTTATTCCTTAGAAAGAGGACAGCTTAAACCAAAGAGTATTCATTCAGTTAATTGTAGAAACTATGTCATTTAATATGCCAGAATGTACAGCTAACCAATAAGTAAAAAAATGAAAGTTCATAACAATGAAATCACACAGTTCTTCATGGTTGATGCACAGTAAGCTTGTTAAAGAGGTAAAGGCTACACAAGAATCTGATCTTACAGGTCCTCATGGAAAATTGTTAAAAACAGCCTACTCTGAATATATGGAAATAATAGAAAGCAAGGATATCTCAGAAATTGTTTTGTTCAAATTCTCCTTTTAGAGCAAAAAAAAAAAAAAAAAAGGTTCAGAGATTTTACATGATTTGCTCCAGGTTACATACACAATTAGGAAATGACCGAGCAGAGAGTCGAATCTGTTTCTTCAATACCACCTAGATGTTTGGCTGCCTATGGGCAGAGGGTCAGACAACAGTGGTGGTCCCACCCAACTCTCTGGTTCTTTGGTGGGCTATACCACATGAACACCCCATATTATGGGTAGTAAAATCTTGATTGAGGAGGGTCTCCTTAAGTAATAGTGTGTCATTGGTATAATGTAAGTCTCCCAAGTGCTTCCGTGCCTGTCTTCTCACATACGTTGGAGCCTACAATGTTTTCACTTCCACAAAAAAAAAAAAAAAAAAAAAAAAAAAAAAAGGATTTATGAAGAATCATCTATATATTAGCCTCAAAAGTTGAGGATAAAAAGATTTTTTAAAAAGAATCTCTGTTCTCCAGCCACCATTGAAGTACAAATTGTCATGTTCTATGACAAATTCAGTCATGCTAGAATCACGTCAAAGACTCTAAGCTGGCACAGTTCTGACTCTGTTAAGCTGTTATTTGGGTAGATCAGGGTTATACTATGTCAAAAATACATTTTGATTCAGGTGTTTTTGATGTAGACATTTTGACAGAATTAAAGCCAGCAGATACCATGGAATAATGTTACACCCTTACCCCCCATCCCAATTCTGGGAAATTTTTACTTTCGACTTTATTAATTTATATGCTGTTTAGAAACTTTTTAACTTTGGGTTTGTATCATTTTTATTTCTGGGATGAATCCTGTTTGATAGTGTTTCACTGTTTTGATATATTGCTGGGTTCAGTTAGCACTTGATAAGTGAGATTGACCTGTAGCTTTTTTAATGCTATTTTTAACTCCATTTTTATTAATTTTACATTAGGCATATTATTTTAGAATTAGGAAAAAAAGGCAGTAAGATATTGTTTAGTCTGTTATCAATGGGAAGCTTCTAAGGGGTTATCAAATTCTCCCCCAAAAGCATTATTGTAAATGAATTTTACTATAAGTATAAATGTGTTAAAGAAGAGTTAGAAATTTTAATAGGGTCTCCTGTGCAGTTTGAGGCTGAGAATGAAAGATTTTATTATGGCCCGAATGCCCTGCCTAATACATATCCAATTAAAAGGGAAACTCAAAAAACTTACAGGAAGATGATAATGCTCGTCCACTAGATAGATTTTTGCAGCACTTAAAAACTCATGCCCTCATAAGAATTATAAGAGCCTTGTTTTAACTAGCCAAGAAGAGACTTTGCAGTTTGTTTCATGGAAATCAGTACATATATTTTCATTTTCAAATATAAAACTATATTATATTTTAAATATTTTTTCAAACTATTCCTCCAAGAACTTGTAATTGAAAAATTACTGCTACAAAAATTTTCAAGTAAAAAATCATAAGTTTTATTATTGATCAACCACATTATTTAAAAGGCACAGTAATGAATGTCACCATTGTAACATTAAAGGTTGAATTGCAATCTGAGATGCAGAAAATTCAATAGAAGTGAATTCTTATTGACCAAGCAGTTATTTGATTGGAATAATTCCTGTTTCCTTCTGAGATAAGTACACGCTTACTAACCATGTGCAGTTCGTACTGGGTTTACCCTACCTCCACCCCCGTTCCTACCTATTTCATTAGTGCTGGGGTGAAGTTTGCTAATTATTTAGTGTATATGTTTTTAAAGCTGAAACTGTATCAGTGTGTGTTAGGTTGTATCAAAATGTCACACATTTCTCTCTCCTTCCTCTTTTCCTCTCTTCCTCTCCATCTTGTCCTTAAAGCAGGGGTCCCCTACCCCCAGGCCGAGGACTGGTATGGGTCTGTGGCCTGAAAGGAAAGGGCTGCACATCAGCAGGTGAGCGGCAGGTCAGAGAGCTAAGCTTCATCTGTATTTGCAACCACTCCCCAGCGCTAGCATCACCGTCTCAGCTCCACTTCAGATCATCAGTTATTATTCTCCTTGGAGCACTGGTCCTTGGTGCCAAAAAAGTTGGGGACCGCTGCCTTAGAGGATCTGAGACAGCTGATGGGAAATATGGGAAATATGGGGATATGAATAACAGTTTCATGGCCAGATGATGTAAAGCTCAGGTTGCTAGGATGCTACTATAATCGCTGACTACATTCAGTCATGACTATATTGTATTGTTGACCTGCCCTGTCTTTCTAGCACAGGGTGAGGCTAGAGGTTTCCAGTGGACTCCTGGTATTTAGACAGTTGCTAAGGAGTCTCAGGTTGAAGGGAGTTTGGATAACCAGCAGTGACTCACTGAAAATGCACTGGACAAACACTATTCAAGGAGGCAAAACAGTTTTCCAGCTGTCAACCACGAAAACTGTTCTTTCTCAAAGTGAAGAAATTCATCAACTACACTGAAGAATCTTGCCAATGCACATGTATAACTGTTAGGATTTTGACCCTAGCAGATCAGTTAGTGGCTCCATTTCCCCACTGTGTAAATGGCATAAATCCCTAGTTTGTGCATAAAGGAATTCACAGAAAAATGTCCTCTTTTTTTAAAGAGGAAATGAACCTTCATTTCCTTTCTTATTTGCAGCTTGCTTTGTGGTGTGATAGGAAGATTTAGTCTTGGTCAGGGTGTTCTTATGAACTTAATTCATTCTGTGCTATGACTAATAGCTTTTCCTCATAATTACATAGAGAATTGATACTGCTTTAGGAAACAGCATTCCACATCTCTAGTGAATTGCTTATCTTTCTTGAAGCAGAGCTAATTGCTCATATTGTCATTCTTATGTATATTCTGATGTAATAGAGCCACTTAGGCTATTGATTGCTTTAGACTGTATGTGGCTGTTGAGGACCACTTAATAGGATGCTGTGTAAAACAACTGAATCAGATTCTGAGTTCACCGACGTTCAGCAAGCAAGCCTACTTTGCTGTCCTCTGTGAGATATCATACTGAAATTTTGCAAAGAGAAGTGATAGATTTTTATGTACAGATAACACACTAACCTTGGTGTGTCTGGACAACTCTGGTTATTTTTGAGCAAGGAAAAAATAATGGGGCTACAGAGAACCTCAAGAAGATTTCAGAGGCTCTGATATCAGTGTGCATCTCTTGTTGCCCATACACTTGTCATAAGAATAGGCTTTCCATGGCTGCTCTATGTGGACCTTGGCTCAGCTGCTTCTTTTGACTTGCAGCATTAATTCTTGCCTTAACCCCAGAGCCATAGGCAGTAAAGAGAAAATGGACTTCCACATGAAGAAAGACCTGAACGATTCAAACTCTGTGGCAAGGCCAGCTACGTCATCTATAGGGCCTGGTGAAAAATGAAAACGCTAAGCCCATTGTTCAAAAGTTATTAAGAATTTTAAGCCTGTGACAGTAGAGCATTAAACCAAGCTCAGGACTCTTCTAATCCCACGACACTGTGTGACTGCACAGGTCACATGTCTGGGAAACCGGCCTAGCTCTTTGATCTGGAAATATAAAGGTAAGAGAGGGAATTGCTTTAACTCTACAGAGTTTAGAAAGCAGTAAATAGAATGGATGAATTTTGTT
Organism: Eidolon dupreanum; assembly: GCA_028627145.1. Taxonomy (NCBI): domain Eukaryota; kingdom Metazoa; phylum Chordata; class Mammalia; order Chiroptera; family Pteropodidae; genus Eidolon; species Eidolon dupreanum. The sequence goes on from JAQQSQ010001998.1 coordinate 7,273, forward strand.
TATAGCATTTTAGAATATTAAATTTAAGGACATCACTGAAATTCCAAGATGGATGATGATAGCATACACTCCTTTATGTAGTAGAAGCAAATTCCTTCAAGAAGTTTCGGAAGGTGAATCCAAAAGTTTCTTATTTGTGCCAGCCACTGGGTTAGGTGGAGCCACGCCACAGAATCAATGACAGGTGACTCCCGAAGGTTCTGTCTGAGTATAGGTGACATATTCAGATTCCTTGGATAATCGTAAAAGGCCAAAGGTGAATGTTTTTGTTTTATGTTCTAGACCTTTCTTTTTTGTTAGAGCTTTAGAATGAAGATTCTCACAAAATTTAGAAGAGATGAGTAAACATTGTCTCACAAGGTCTGATATGTGGCCATGGTGACACCCTGTGACTTCTCATATTTAACTCGCTAGAAATGATGTTTGTAGTCATTCTGCTCACTGACTTTAATTTTACACAGCTGACCAACTTTTAATAGATGGACTGTGACAATGAAGGAGAGAGCATTAACTTAAGAAAAACTTCTGAATGAATTTTCTAGAGCCACTGAAAAGTGTAAAAGGATATTGCCTCTTTTTGCCATATTACAAAGGTTAACCAAAAAGCACATAATAAATGATAAAAATTAAAACAGAAAATTTTTCTAAAGTTCCATAAGAAGAGAGTAGACCCCATATTTTTAATGTAGTAGTTATACATAAAATATTTGTTTACAAATGAATTATAGAGGTAATAGTCTATTTTCTGTTCATCGAGCAGTTTAATAAAACATCTACTTATTTCTGATGAGAAAAATGGCTTGTGCAGGAATGCAAAACTAACATTTATGGTGTGGCTTACTATATTAAACACCTTTGTATGTTTAGCACCTTTATTTTATGCAGCTACTCAGTTTGGTGTGTATCCTTGTCCTCACTTAGAGGTAAGGAATGCTTGGGAAATACTTGGGAAAATACTTGATTTTATCAAACATTGGGAAAGATTAGGAAACTTGGAGTATGTAATTGACATTCTGAGGCTCTTTGTTTCTTGCTCTTTCTCCCCTATCCCCCCATGAGGGTTAGCGGGTCCTATAGCTCTCAATTCTGACTGTAGGAAAAGCTACTCTCAGAGAGCAATAAAGAAAATAGTGTCAACTGTAGCACTGTAGACATCTGCAAGCTGGTGGGGGTCATATTTAGAGGACATAGGGTCTTCATGGAATCTCTAAAATTTTACTGTGTAGGCAGACATCAATGGGCAAATCTGACTGTGTTTGCAAAAACACCCAGAGGGATGTTTCAGGAATGTTTCAGAATGTTCGTTAAAAAAAAAACAAAAAACAAAAAAACTGGACAGTAAGTATTGTTTTCAGTTTTCAAAGCTAACATTTTAATTTTCAAGATTTGAATCAGTTACCCAACTACAGTCCCTTGGGTAAAATAAATGTTATTTTAAAGTTATTCTGTACTCTGTAAAATCTGAAAAGATGTGACTATTACTAGCTTAGGTTGAAAGCAGGGTCACAATAATATAAAACAAAGCTTCTTATCTAGTATGATCGGACTGGTAATTGGTTAAGTAGGCCCAAAATTCATTAAAATAGTGAATAATTTCAAAATTACACATATACATTTTGAACATTTTGTTTTACCTAAAATATTATCATACATTCATTGGACAATCTTTTCTTGTCGGGCAAGTGTTTTCTTTAATTGTGGATCCTCTAACTAGAGAATCACTTTGTTTTCCTTACTTAGCCACACTAATAGTATATTATCTATGATCGGTAATTTAGTTTGATTTAAAATGGAGCTAGAGTTAAAAAGCGTTTGTGAAGAAACTGGAGAAATCTAGAATATTTCTGGGATTTTACGATTTTTCTCTAATCCTTGCAATTATTTTATGCACATCAAACTTGAGAGCTCTTTCTTTTTTGATGACACAATTTTATCAAACTTTCAGGATTTCACTTTAATTTTCCTAGAAAAAATAAAACAATTCTTCTTTTTTAAAAAATGTTTTTGGTTTATGTAATAAAAAACATATCTGAACTTAAAATAACAATTGGGAACAATTACAATTGACACTTGCTAAACAAACACACTTAACCAGTGGGGTAGGTGTATGCAGGAGTATTGGTTTCCTAACCACAGCCTTTCAACACGCCATAGGTATGTCAGTATTTTTTACAGAAGTCATCAGTTTATGCTTCAGGTTGCTTAAATGGAGGTCATTAAGAGAGCTTCTACTGAGTAACAAATCATATTTTTCTAACTTTTCAGCCACGCCTGTTAGATACTGTGGCATCTTCAACTTCTTTAGCCTTCCCACTTACTTCTGGGAAACCCCAGGGTAATGTTTGACATGTGCTCATAAACAAGTCTTTTGATTTCCCATAAACATTCTGAAAGTAAAGTCTGTTACATGGGTATAGCTAGGCTGCCTCCTACATGGTACTCCATTATGGCCCTGGAAGTGAAAGACTTCCATTCCCTAAATATAACCAGCTTTGCAGGCTTTATTCATATCTTTATCTGTAGGAATCAAACATAAGCATATGGAGGCCAGGTCAGTCATAATTCCTAATGTCAACAAATAGGATATCCTATTAATCACCCTTTTCCCTCTGATAGCTGAGGCATCATCACAGGGCTAAGCTTATAGGTCTGCCTTTCTCTTCCCTTCGGAAGAATTATTTCCCTGGAGTCTCCTCCATGTCTCATGCAAATGGACTCCTGAGAAGTCCAGGCTGCCAGGCATTGTTCAAACAAGTCTCCATATTATAGCAGGCCTCCATTTCTACCCTTTGTTACAGCAGCAATGGTAGCATAATCTGGTGAGATATTAAAATCCCAGTTTTTAAGAAGGGGAAACCAAGGCCCAATGAGTAAGATATAACTAGTAAGCGGTGGAGTTAGGACTGGGGCCAGCTTCTTGATCATTCTCCGTGCTGTCTCTAAGAGAGAGAAAATAATCTACACCCCATTCGTGAAATGGGGCCTGTACAGCATGCCCCAGGGACTGTAAAAAGGCTGTGTCGGGCATCGCCTTTCCTGCTGCCAGGGATGCTTCTGCTGTCCTCTGCTCTGTCCAGTTCTGTGGTTCCTCCAGGCTGATGCTGAAAAGAGGGAAAGGGAGTTAAGAGTGTATTAGTAGGAGCTGGAATCCCCACTTACCTTATTTACTAACTGTCTCAATGTGGAAGATGATAACAGGTGTATTCTCACCCCAGGGACACGATGGTTCAGTGCTATCATCTGTTTATTCCTCTTCATATCTGTAATTGCATGCAGCAGGGTAGGGTTAATTTTATGCTAGTTTAGACCAAAAAAAAAAAAAAAAGACTCTGAAAGTTAGGTTCCCCTTTTCCCTTGTTATATTTTCTTTGCTATTCGAAACAGTCTGGCAGCCTCTCAAGAAAACTTGTTCTAGATCAAAGGGTTTTTGTCAAAGATCACCTTGGCTTATGTTTTTTAGGGTAACTCCTCCCTTCCCCAATGTAAAGTCTAAATTTTAAAGAAGCCTATACAAGTACCTAGGCATTGATCTGGCTCTTCAAGTAGCATTTTATAAAACCTTTGGGGTCCCACATGGATAAATATTTTTGTACCAATTCTTAAAATTTAAAGTTCAAGAACAGAAATTCTCTTGTTTTATAGAACAGGAAACTGAGGCTGTTAGGAGAACTGATTTGTCTAGTGAGACCCAATTGGTAAGTGGCGGAACTTGGATTAAGTTCAATGTTTCTTAACATCGATTTCAGAGTTCTTTCTATTACATCGCATTGCTTCCTATACTACTGATTAATGGATTAGTGAATTTGTCAGAATATGATGGCTGAAATGCCTTTGAAAGTAAAAAGAGAGTATTATTCCTTACTGATTGTTTTGATTGAAGTGAATCGCCAGAAAATGATAGGAACCTCTGTCATGCATCTGTGTTCCCTGCCTTATGCAATTTTAGCTCAAATCACAGACTTCCCAATACTCCCAGACGGCTATGGGTATTTGGTAAATGAAAGCAACACATAGATTAATGAAAATGAAGCTAAAGGTAAACAAACCATGGCAATCTTCAATAAGGTATAGTAATGTTAAAATTCACTACTCTAAAGTATCATTTTCCCCAAAAGGTTTATTATTTATTTACATTTTTCATTTCAATTGCTAACCTTGCTTCATATGTGGACATTTTAGTAGATTTGTTGAAGAAAGAAAGCACCATTTTAACTACAATAGTCTGAAAGCTAAAAACCACAGCACAGTGTCAGCTATCACAAACCATTGAGGACCATTACTGAAA
>JAQQSQ010001999.1:0-11555 GCA_028627145.1 Eidolon dupreanum
GCGAGGGGGTCACAGGAGGGTCAGCCGGAGGGGACTCTGGCCTCCCAAGGGTTAAGCAAAGCCAGAGCCACCAACATCCCTGCTTTTCATTCTTGTTCCTGAGGCTGACACGTCCCAGTGGGCAGAGGAACGCTGTAGGGTTTCAGGCTGACCAAAGGAGAAAGGCCTGAGGCGGCCTATCCCAGTTCTCCTCCAGTCTTCAGGCCTGGTGGCCTCACCCAGAGACACCAGCACAAGAGCAGTGACTAGCTGTGGTCACAATCCCCTGGGGACCAGGACCACCCACTGTGGCATGGGTCTCTCCCAGGAAGCCTCGGAATCTGGGAATGCTGCCAGGGGACCTCAGGGTACCCGGGGCTCTGAAGCTGGGGGATGACCAGTGGGTAATCACGACAGATGTGGCGGCCTAGCCTGGGGAGGAGCAGCTGAGCAGAAGTGGGGGGACAAGCCCCACCTCTCATCCCATCCTGACCCCAAGGAGGCTCTGAGCAGGGCCCCCAACCTCACGGAGCCAGCCCATAGAGGGTGAGGTGAGGAAGAGTCTTGGAGGTCACAGGTAGGAGAACTCAGTCCTGGTCTTGGCTTCTTCTCACCGGGCCGTTTCTCAGGCTGCCAAGAAAGCTGTCTGGACACCGCATTGTGTTGGGGATACAGGTGGTGTCCATGCTCTCCTCCATTAGCTCAAGAGTCAGGGAAAGAAGCCACACCATGGTTCAACTCCCAGCTTTGCTCCTCCCCAGCCTGTCCTCAGACAGTGTGTCCCTCCCAAGTCCAGGGTTTATGGCTGTGGACAGGCCCCACTCCTTCCCTTAAAGTAAAACTTATCAGCACCTGGCCTGGCCCTGTTTAGCAGTCAGGAAGGGCAGGGCCCTCCCTCGTGCCCTTCCCAGACACATACACTCTCTGTGCACACAGGCCTCTGCATAATGGGAGATAGGGCTGGGGCTCAGGATTGATGACAGGTCTCTGTACTGGTGTTCAGCCCAGAGGGTAAGGGGACAGCATAATAATTAAACACATGCAAGGGAGAACCCACAGTCCCAGGTTCCAGTCCCAGAGCTGCCTCAGCCAGGCTAGATGACCTGCAGCATGTGACTAACCTCCCCGAGCCTGTTTCCTCATCTGTGAGTGGGTGGGGGGGGTTGATGGTCCTCTGGGGCATGACTGTCATGAAGGTTCAAGGACATAGTGACAGACCTAGCATGTGTCTGGCACACGGCAGGCACTCGATTAAATGGCACCATTGGCTCATCCATAACATCACTCATGTCCAAGGTCTCAAAAGGTACCTGAACATCCTGATTGGGGTTTCGGTGGCCCTTGTCCTGCTGTTCTCCCTTCTCCTCTTCCTGCTCCTCCGAAAATGGCGTCAGGGTAAACGCAGGATGTCAGGTGAGTAGGGAAGTGGCCCGGTTCAGAGGACAGGGTGGGCTCAGGACACCGGCCAGAGCAAAACGAGATAGTTGGGGAAGATCAGCTGAGAAAACCTCCAGCATTTCCCAACAGAAAAATTCTAAAGATATTACACATGAATGTACGTGTACTTTCCAGTATTCTTTTGGCTTTCCTAAACTTACAGAACATTGAAAGTGTAGGCTTCGTTTTGCATCATTCAGAACTGCTTTCTCTAGCATTGTGTGGAGGTGGGAAGGGACTACAATCATAGTTGTTAGATACTCTGCAGATCTTAGTGTAGCCCCAGGGGAGGGATCTGGGTGGGCTGGAGGCTGACTGCCACCTTCCCACAGTGGCTGCATCAGAGCCCGAGAACAGAGGCCTGCAGAAAAGGTGAGCACCCCCAAAGACCCCAATTCCCACTCCCCCACGGCCACCTCACTGTCCCCTAATACTCCGTCTCCTCCCCCAGCTTTGGCCCAGCTGCTGACGTCCAAGAAAACTTGTGTAAGGGAGCCAGGGGAGCCTGTCCTGGGGGGAGGACACGGGCCGAGAACGTGGGTGGGCCACGGAAGCCGGGAGTAGTTCAACATGGTTCTGGGCTTCAGGGTGACAGCAGGGATCTGATACTGTGTGACCCTGGCCACCCAACTGACCCTCTCTGGGCCTCTGCCGGTGAGATTTCAGGAAATCTTAGCAAGAGACCCTTTTTCTGTTCCCACCAGATGATGCTGTGAAAGACACATCTGATGACAAACAGCTGGACAGTCAGGTGAGCTCCGTCCGGTCCTGACTGGGGCCCCCCTAACTCCTCCCTCACACCACTCAACTCTGGGCAGCCGCTCCCTTCCGGAAGCACAAGGCTCCATCTATGTCGCTGCAATCCTGCAGCCTTCCTGGTCTCCTCCACTGGCTCCTCTGCCCTTCTAGCTGTGGCAGGCTCAGGTGGAGGTGGCAAGGCCAAAGGTCAGGGCTGAGCAGAGGGCTGATATCCACACCTTGGGCCTACAGAGGCTGGAGGGTGCCTTCTAAACCTGTACAAAGGGCCCTGTAGCCTTGCTCACTCTCTGCCATCTGTCCCATGAACCCAACATGGGTGATGATCGGCTGTGGACGCCATGGCAGGTTTACTCAACTCACCCTAGCAAATGGATGAAACTTCTGAGGAGTGTAGCAGGGTTTGACTGTCCCTCCATGCTGATGGCTCCACACCCAAATCTTATCTCCAGTCCCAACCTCTCCCCAATACCAGACCCACACTTCCAACCTCACATCCCTTCTCCACCAGACCCTCCAATATGCTGACTGATGGACTAGGACCAAAGCTACCCCCAAATCCAGCAGAGCCCTAACAGAGGTCCTCAGGACTGTCATTTCCTCCCTGGCCTCAGGCTGCCCCACCCCAACTACAACATCTTCATTCTCCCACTGCAGGCTGTAGCATCTGAAGACCCCCAGGGTGTAACCTACGCCCAGCTCAACCATGGGATCCTCAAAAGGGAGACAAGTACACTCCCTTCCTCCCCAGAGCCCCCAGATGAGCCCAGCGTGTACGCTGCTCTGGCCGTACACTAGTCCAGGAAGGACACAGACCACACACTCCTGAGTGGCCCTGCAGGGACAGCAAAGGAGCCACCCCCATGGATACTCAGTGGCCCTGGCCAGACTGAAGCCCTCCTGGGAACTTGCAGAAGTTAACTACTTCCAGGGTCTCCATTGTTACAAAGCTTGTATCATAGTCCCTACCAAAGGGACCCCACTGACTTCAAGGACCTTATGGAACTGCCGAGGCTGTAATTCCACAAGTGGCAACCTTGGGCCGAGGGAGACAGGTCTACTACCAGCCCAGTACGCCACAGCCATCTCTGTGAAGTTGGGCACTCAACCAACCTCAGAACTTGAAAGCCCCATCAACGATGACCCACTACAGGGTGCAGGGTGGCTGTGGCCGCAGAGCGATTGCTTAACTGTTTCTTACTTCCTGAGGCTGAGTCCCTTTCTCCCCAGCCTGATGTGGCTTCTTACCAAGTCAGATAAAAGGGAAGCCTGCTCCCTCCAGACCACGAGTCTTCAAACTCCAAACAACGGGATAGGGGCGTCTCCCCACAGCCTAACCCATTTCCCACTTCACAATTCCCATTAAGACACAGAACTGGGAACCTGCCCATCAACCACATCCCTAACAAGCTATTAAAATCAGCCTTTAGATGTTATTAAATCCTCCCCACCAAAAAACAAAATAGTTTCAGCTTCACCAGCAATGGAGGTGGACAGGATCAGCTCTCAGCTCTGTCCTCTTACCCTGACTTCTCCTGCCCCTGGGTCAGGGTTACAGAGCTGGGGCTGCCAGCTGACACCTCCCTCCACTTGCAGCTCTTCAGCCTGGAAATGACTTCCTCATCCCCACCACAAAATGTTGGCTTTCAGAACCTCCTTTCATTTTTGGCTCTTCCCTTAACATCCTGGTCTCCCACTGTGATGTCAGTATTGACTGTTTTGTTCACTACTGTACCCCTGCTCTAGGACAAAGACCAACTTGGCAGATCATGGGTTAGCACACACAGAAACCAAAACAGGTACGGGTTAGAATGGCCCAAGCAATGGTGACATGCAAATTCGTGAAGCGGTCCCCATTTTTTGATGGATAGTAATTAGACTTTTCGGGGTGATCACTTTGTAGTATACACAGATACTGAATTACACTGTACACTGGAAACGTAATTTTAAAAAAGCCCACTAGGACCTGACCGGACTGGGCTAGCCAGACCCCTCCTCCACCAGGGGCACCATCAAAGTGCGAGCTGGCTAAGGCAGCCCGGGGAGAGCCGCCCACGCCCCTTCCTGCTACACCAGCTGCATGTTCAGAGCAGAGAGGGGGAGACACGCCAATAAAGACCAGTTCCACAGTGGTGATCTGTTTTATTAGCTGAATGGAAAACTAGATGCTCCACCAGACCAGATGGGGGATCAAGACCTTAATCCTCCTCCTCGTCGTCACCAGCTCCGGCCCCACCCTGGCCCTTCTTGGCATTCTTCCTCTTCACGCGGCCTGGGCGGCCACCTCCATATGGGGAGCGGAGGGAGAAGTCGATGTGCTTCTGGGAGTCCAGGCGAACAATGAAGGACGGGATGTTCACCACCTGCTTGCGAACCCTGGAAGGGGGGGGCAGGCAGGTGAGGGGCATAGATGCCACTTTCCTCCAGCTGGGGCTCTGCGGTGGGGTGGAGGAAGCTGGTGACAGTGGTGCTGGCACTGACACAAGCAATGCCACAGGGCACCCTGACCCTACTGACCACGTTCACCTGACTTGTGGGCACTATGACAAGCATCTCCCATTTCAGAGGGAGATTCAGGAATAACCACACAAGACCACAAAGCCAATGAGGCAGGGTGGCAGCATACAAACCCAATCTGTGCCGGGAACTAAACTCCATTACCACACAGCTTCATGTTGGCAGCAGCAGCCTAAGTCCAGACTCTACGAAATTATATCCAACTCAAAATGGGAGTGAGGCTCTTGCCCATGAAGCACAGAGCTGGGGAAGGGCCACAGCAGCAAGCCAGTGTGCAGACCTGCCCGCTACTGCACAGCATCTCCTTATGGGGCCCGGCGTATGGAGGGCCAGTAGTACCACAGAAGGACCCACCAGCCCTGGCTAGTCTTGCTGCGCAGCATCTGCGCCCCATCAGACCCTGGACTGTAGTGCATTCCCCGTCACGCTAATGGCCACCACACAAGAATGCAGCAACGCTCAGGGTCTGCAATGACCTCACAAGAGCACTCAGATAGCTGACCCCACCCAAGCCAGTTAAGGCCCAGTGATACCTCTCAACTGGAGGACACTAGAGCCGTTACCTGTCCAGTTGCCCACATACCCGGCAGAGGCCTTCGCAAGGTGTACGGCTCAGGCCGCAGTGACCCTTGCACTGGACTATGGGGGGGATGAGGCAGCCCCAGCCCCCCATGAGCTGTTTGTAGGGATCAATCTGTACCCTCAAGGTGAGTTCAGATCTTTGTCACCTCCAAGGGCTGCACAGGAGACAGGACAGGGACAGCAAGCTTAGTGAGGACAATGTTCAGAGGGGATGGAGGAGGCCTAGGGGAGCCCACCAATTAGTACCTGATATGGCGCTGGCGGATCAGCACGCGGGCATGATGGATGGACTTGGCCAAGCCCAGCTTAAAGACTTGAGTCTGCAGGCGCCTCTCCAAGAAATCTTCGATCTTCAGGCCCAGGATATAATCCAGCTTCATCTTGCCCTCATCCAGCACCCCGATGCGGACAAGGCGCCGCAGCAGGGCATTGCCTGGTGAGGGAAAGGGGGCATGAATCAGGGTCCTGGCTGAACTGGTACCTGACGGGTTCAAATCCTCCAGCAAGTCCACACGTGCTAGTGCAACATCAGTGAGAAGTAGGAGCTAATTCTGACATAGGACTCAATGCACCAGCCACTATGTGACTCACATGACCCCTCACACAACCCTAAGGCAGGTTCCTATGGCTATATTCACTTGAACAGGGAGGGCAGGTGATCTGTGTTCTCATTTGGAAAAGGAGAACCATCCTCAGAGATGACAGCAAGAGAAAATGAGACAATCCCTGTAAAAGCTTGGCGTTCACTGTAATATTCACTTACGGCTGTCGTGAAACTACTTCCCATTAACAAAGCACAGTGGGAGACAGCTAATACTCTGGAGTCAAAAGAGCCCTACTGGTCTCACCACACAGGCTTCTAGTTCATCAACACCCGACAATGGGGTAAAAAAAAAACCCAAACTTTTGTTCTTAAAGGATTAGTTTCAGAGCAGGTAAAACAGGGTAAAGGAGGGAGGTCAAATATATGGTGACCGAAGATTTGACTTTGGGTAGTAAACACACAATGCAACATACAAATGTTATCATAGAATTGTATACTTGAAACCTATAATTTTATTAACCAATATCAACTTAATAAATTAAAAAAATAAAAAATAAAGTTTGAAGGAAAGGATTAGTTTCACCTTTTATGAAGTAGCTATTATCTTCAATTTCAGCAAAACAAAATTCAAGCAAGTTCCATAAACAGTGGACACACTTACTGGACACTTCCTTACCCACCAGGGAAAATTTGAAGGAAAGCTGGTTGATTTCGTAGGTACTCCGGTGGCGAAGGGGCCCTTGTCATGGCATGGGGCACTAAGCACCTTAGTTCCTGATATGAAAAATAGATAAACCTATCCCTAAGCTGTTTTGAGGATAGAGTTTATACTGGTCAGTGCCTGACTGAACCACCAGCCAAATGCTGGCTGCTGGTTTAAAGGTCAGTCTTTAACAGATGAGACTTAGGGATGCCAAGAATGCTTAGGGACAGGTGACTGGATCAGAAACAAGGAGGGGAAGCCTCTTAAAGAGTAATATTAGTTGCCACTCCTACAAGGCTGCTGTGCAGGCTAAATAATATGTGAAGAGCTTAGAAAGACACTTAGTCCAATCCTATATCAGCTATTTTAATATTATTTCTATCTTATAAATAACTATTAAAATTTGAGTGTGATGTCAATCTTTGCTCTGGAAAGCCCTCCATTAACTTCTAATCTCAAAGTAGAAATTTAAGACCTTAAACTAGTCTAAATGTTCCTTCCTGTGACATCCATAGGTCCTTCCTTGTTCAGACCTTTGCTAAATGTCATCTAAATGTCCTTGACCACCTTATTAATAAGCAGGCAAATGTACACAGCCAAGCCGCTCCCTACAATCACCATGAGATATTTCAGAAATTTCACCATCTATTCTCAGCACCAGCACACACCAAAACGCTGCAGAACTGTTTTGTTACATTACATAGTTACAGCAAGGTGCCCAAGCTTGCTTGGCATCCCTAGTTCTAGTCAAGAGTATATTGAAACTCCAATATTTGGGTAAAACAAAGTCACACGCATGAGGAACAGGGTAGAGATTTGGTCTAGATCCACTTCTCCTCGTCCACAATTTTCATTATATGCCGAATTACAAAGCTGGTTCTACTTGTTTAATGCCCTCTGATCACTGGACTAGGAGGCCTAGAAAAACGGAATCAACCCTGCACCTAATCCCTTCCCTGAGGGCTCCCGTACACACCTTCAAACAGACGTCGTGGGTCTTTCTCGTCCAGCGTCAGCAGCTCCCGGGCAGCCTTGCGGATCTTGGCCAGGGTAAATTTGACCCTCCAGACCTCACGTTTGTTCCGGAGCCCATACTCACCTGTAAAATAAGGGAGTGGATGACGTGCAAACAGGCACAGTCCCACGGGCTAGTACAAAAGCTGGACTGCTGGCTTTGGGAAACAGGAAAATCAAAACCACGCAGTCCTAAAGGACACATCGCAGGACACGAACTGACAGCACGGCACATGGGCGGCCTCACTCACGTGCTAGCCTTCCCCCGACCCCGGAAGCCGAAACCTTGCCCTAGCCACTCACCGATCAGCTTCAGCTCTTGATCGAGGCGGGATTTCTCGAAGGGTCGCCGCGGGGTCACGTAAGTTTTACGACAAACCCAGCTCCGAGCCACCGGCATGTTGGCTCCGCTTGTCCGTCTGCACCTGCGCGGGAGAAAATGATGACCGTGAGGACCTCGAGCAGCGCCTGCGCAGTCCCATAACTACGCTAGAACCCCCATGGCTTTCAGATCTTGCGAGAATCGTCCCTGAAGCTTCTACAATTGGCATCACCCCAGAAACGAGTGGCCGCCTTGTCCTCATCTTACTACCAACCTCTTCACCGTTACCATTAAAGCTCAGAAGGCCCGCACAACTTTACAACCCACAATCGCACTAGAAAGCACGGGGGCAAACCTCACCCACGAACTCCGGTAAATGAGAAAGAGGAGCCCGCATAAGCGTGCCGCCCTCTTATAGCACCGCCGCCACCCAGTGACGTCAGCACGCAGGCGCATGCCTGCACCAATCAGAAGAGGCGTTGTCGGGCGGAAAAGCTATGGAGACTAGAAGTTAGGCTAGAGTGGCGTTTTCTGAGCTGGGAGGATCTCCTCCCCGCCTAACAGGGAGTCGGAGACCTGGAGTAGGAAGTCGCCTCCGCCGCTGGGTGGTGACGTAAGTCCAGCCAACTCGGTGAGGTGAATTCCGTGAATAATGAAGTCGTATTTCCCATCAGGATAATGTCACCCTGAAGCATAACAGAAGCCAGCCTGCTCTTTTGAACCCTGACTACACATCTGCGGGGTGAAAGCAAAAAGCGAGGTTCCATTGAGTCACAGCTCAGCTTTCCATCCTGACAGGACTCCAGTTTTGCCTTCCTCGCTTTTTGTATTCGAGAACGAAAAAGATCTTCGTAGAAATTCGGCCATTCCTGGAATGTTTATCATTTAGTGGCTCTAGCTACCTCCAGGGACAGTCACCCTCCCTCAGTGTGAGCCTCGTTGATTCATTTACGCAGCAGTTTAACTAGCAGCACGAAAAATTGTTCTACTCGATGGCCTATGGCCGTGAATGAAACAGCTCCTCTACTCGTGAGCTGAGAGCCTTAGGGAAACAGAAAAAAATAGTGAGCTGAACGAAGTAAATCGCTTCAGAGTGGGTGCCATGCGGAAAATAGATTTACTGATAATGATGGAGGGAAGATGGTACTTAGGATAGTATGGTCAGGGGTGGGCTCTTTAAGGAGGTGGCTTTTTTTTTGTAATTTGAGACCCAAGCATATAAAGGCTTTGTGCCCCTTTATTAAAAAGCAATATATATCCTGCGGTTCCCAGAACAGGGAAAATGTTCTCAAACCTCTTGCTATATGTTCTGCTCCACCTTAGCACTATTTGTCACCCTGTTTTTGATCTCCTTTGTCAACATCTCACCTAAGGTTATTGCCTCTAGTCCTTTCTGGAGTAATCCCAGTCACACCAAGGGCTTTACTTATCATTGTTAGATAATGTTTAATGAGCACTTTAAGTATACTAGGCTTTGAGCTAAACACTTTATCTGGGTTTTTAAAAATTCTCATGATCCATTTCTATCACTAAAAGTAATAGATGGCATTCAGAAATGTTTACTATGTACAAGGCACTGTTCTAAGAACTTTGTGGGGGGCCATTTGGCCCAAGCCAGCTGTTGTTCTTTAAGAAGTAACTTGTTTTGGTAGAACAAGCTAAATCTTGAAAACATGGGCCCCGGGGCTGAGGGGGAAGTTTCAAGATGTGCTGACTTGGTGTATACATTTGTAGCTAACAAACATCCTTGTTCCTGAGTATATAAGCATGTGAAAAAATAAACTCAGGGTCGAGTCTCTGAGCTCGTCCTTCTTGACCCCATCTGTGTGTGTTTCCCTTCTTCTTTTCTTTTCCCGTCCTTCGTTATAGGAGGCCCCGAAGGAGGCCCTGATTCGACTGTCGGCTGGCTCCGACAAGTGGCGCCCGAACAGGGACCTGGAGATGGTAGGATCTGAGGACGCTGCCCCAAGAGTAGGGATCCCAATTATCAAGGTAAGAGGGGGGCAGGAAGTAAGTCGAGAGTATAAACATGGGACAAGGAGGAGGCAGACAGCTTTTTGTACAAATGTTGAAAATAATGCTGCGGTCTAGAGGAGTTAGGACCGACAGGGATCAAATTAGAACCTTTCTAGAGTTCGTGGAAAAAGTCTGCCCTTGGTTTCCAGAAGAGGAGACCGTGAATTTAGAAACCTGGGAGCGGGTAGGGAAACAGCTCCAGGATTATTACACCATACATGGGCCGAGTAAGGTTCCTGTGGAAACTTTCGGCCTATGGGGTCTGGTCAGAGATTGTCTAGATCCCCGTCATGAGAAGGATAAGTTAAAGGAGCAGATACAGCCGTCTGCACCGCCCCTTGAAGGGATAGTAAAGAATGGAGGAGATGAGCTTAGTCCAGAAGAAGAGGCTGAATTGGAGGAGGAGGCTGCCCGGTACCATGGGGATGATTGGGAGCAGGTGTTGCTTTCTTTGGAACAAAAGAGAAATGAGGGGAAAGAGAAGGCAGCACCTTTACCTCTGTTGGATAACAAGGAGGGTTGTCTCTTGAGCAGGTTGTAGGAGCTGGAGGAGGCCGTAAAGAAGTTAACTGTGGGAGTTAGGCCCACGCTCACAGATGCCCCAGAGATGGGGATTCCAGGGAGAGGCATGCTGTTGCCTTCACCTGCCCCATCAGTAATTGCGGGGTTAGATCCTCCTCCGCCTCGTGAGGCATCCCTCCTGCTGCCCCCTGATCCACGGTGGCAATATTTTAGTTTACCATAAAAGCAGTTGAAAGATTGAGTTTTTGCTTGTAATTGTTCTCTGTATAATATATTTTGCTTTTACTAAATAGCTCATATGTACTAGTAAGGCTTTTTAGTGAGGTTATTTGCTATCCTTGGCTGTATGTGGGCCTGATCCTGTCCTCATCTGGGGACGAGGACATGTTTATGTTGTTCCACAGGAGGATAATGGTGTACAGTGGTTACCGGAAAGACTTGTTCGCGTGGCTGATAACACCCAGGGGAATGTGCCTCTTTCTGATGCTTCTGGGAATATTCAGATGGGGTGAAGGTGCAGTGTATTGGGCTTATGTGCCAGATCCACCTCTGCTGCATCCATCTACATGAGAAGGTTTGGAAGTCCCTGTGAGAGTTAATAATACTCACTTACTGGGGCCACCTGCAGTACAGAAGATGGTAAAGGAGTCTGAAAGGTTTAATTACACAGGATCTGGAATAGGATTACCCATATGTTTTTAGAAAAAAATAGTACAGTGCCTGGACGTTTGAACATGACTTTCGTCCGTTGGTCTAATGGGGAGAATGGTACTCAAATTGTGCGCCTTTGTGCGCCGGAGAAGAAACCGGCGGGAGATACGCTTCCACCTCCCCAGTCTTATCTGCCCGCCCCCCTGCATAAAAGAGACACATACTAGCAACAACACTGTGTCATAGACAAGCTGCTATCGAGGCACCCCAGTCAGATAAAATGTGTCGGAATCAGAGAGGTATATTTTGGATTGGTCTGGGGGTCCAGGCATGAAGGATGGTAAGAGTTTATCTGCAGGACTATGGTGGACTGATGATGGTCATCCACAGAATTACATATGGAAACTTGCAGCGGCTATGGAAGGAGTTACTAAGGGAAGTCATGGACAAAACAACTCGCAGACAATAGACAAAGCAGAGGATGTGATGGCATGTGTCGCTCCACCTTATGT
>JAQQSQ010002001.1:0-11550 GCA_028627145.1 Eidolon dupreanum
CGTGGGAGGGCCATCTGCTTTCTCAGTCTGCCAGTTCAAACGCCTCTATCTTCCGGAAATGCCCTCACAGACACGCCCAGAAGTCCTGTTTAACCAAGCACCCGGGCACCCCACAACCCAGCCAGGCTGACACGTGTAGTCAGCCGTCACAAACCCCTGCTTTTGAACATGAGAAAATCGAGCCCTAGAGGGGTGAAACTACTTTCAGCCAGGTAACTACTTACATGCACAGGCAGGTAAGAGCAGAACCGATTCCCCAGGCCCGTGCTCACTCATAGTCAAAGAATTTGATGGTAAAACTGCACGTGTCTTCATTCTGCTTTGTCACGCCACTCAACACTCCCAAGGGCCTCTCCCACTCTGTTGACACGATGGAATGTGTTCCTATAAGCTTCCGCTTACATTCCTTCTATGCGAAGTCAAGTAACCAATCGACCAAGCCAACTAAAACTTAAAGTCGAACTTAATTGTATTTTAAAACATAAGGCTGATGGGGATGGAGGAAACTTCCACTGGGTGCTCTATGTGACCAAAATCATTAAAACAGAAATGGTGACGACTGCACACAATCGTTCGGCCCTTGGACATGTACTTTCCAAAAGAAGCATCATCTCATTTAAATCCCACAACCGCCCTATGGCGTAGGCGCTCTTTATTCACTTCGTAGATAAATAAACAAAAGCTAGGAAAGCCAAGATCATTGCCCAAGACGTCCCAGCCAGGCATTCAGAGAACCAGGATCCTAACCCAGTTCTGTCTGACACCAGAGCCTGAGTTCTCATCCCTAGACACGCTATCGAAAATGCCCAGGGGAGAACGCAGGAAGTGGAAAGGTGGACGGAGTTTGTTAAACTGCTGCGGAGTTCTGAAACGGGCTTTCTAAAGAGAAACAAAGTGGAGAAGGAAGGGGTCAAGGACACGTTCGAAATGGCCTACTCTGCTGCTCAGCACTTGACCTTTACATTTCCGCGATGGTGGTGATGTATTTGTTTTTCTTGAAAACTGAAGAGGAGAATGGAAACGTGTTAGAATGCAAACAGCTTAGACTGAGCCTGACTGGCTGCGTAGACGACGATGGATGTAGAAAATATCTTTTAAGATAGATGATTTTCAGTTGGGTTCATTCTGTGTTTAAGACTCCTGGGAGACCCGTGGGGCAGTCCAGTGGGCCCATGTAGATCTTAGGGTTAAGAGTCCTTTATTAGGGTCACCACACTTGAGTTCTGAACGCTGTCATTTTCTAGCTCTGGGAACTGGGAAGTCTCTTAATCTCACTGTTCCTTGGTTTTCTTGCCAACAAGATAAAGGTGGTCGTAATGCCTACTACATATGGTGCTGCGTGGATTACAGGAAAACACGTGGGAATTGCCAGGGACATAGTGAGGCCTCAGACAAATGCAGCTTTTCTTTCATATTTGGGTCAGGCATTTGGGAGAGATCCCTAGACTCGAGGGAGAGACTCGCCGACATCAACGTGTGTCGTGGGTTGAATCGTGCCTCCATGAAAAGCTACAATTGAACCCCTAACTCCCAGTGCCTTAGAATGTGACCTTATTTGGGAATTGCATATTTTCAGATTTCATCAAGTCAGAATGAGGTCATGAGGGTGGGTCTAATAAAATGACCGGAAATGTAGACACGGACACACACACGGGGAGGATGGTGTGAGGACACGTGGGAAGAAGGCCAGGTGGAGGTGGAGGTGGAGGCAGAGACCGGACTGCACAGCTGCCAGGCCAGGAACGCTGAGGACCGGCGCCCACAAGGAGCTAGAAGAGGGAGGAAAGATTCTACCCGGAGTCTCAGAAGGAGCATGGCCCTGCCGGCACCTTCATTTCAGACCTCTAGTCCCCAGAACTGTGGGATGACAAATTTCTGTGGTTTTAAGCCACTTAGGTTGCGGGGCTCTGTTATGGCAACCCTCAGAAACTAACCCAGCATGCACGTTACAGTTAGTACCTGGGAGCGGATAGATTGTCCAGGGATATCTGTGGAGTGAAGAGGGTGGAAAACCAAAGACAAAACTCTGGGGACGGTGACATCTAAAGAGAGGCAGGGAAAGAAAACTCAAGCAGAGAGAAACTTCTAAGTGGAACAAGCCATTCTGCTCCTGAAACATGATCATCATAAGCAGCGTGGTCATGAACAACGGAGGGGGAATGAAGAAAAACAAAATCCGAAAACCAGACAATCCACTTAAGAAGAGTTGAGAATGGCTCCATCCAGTGAAATATTTCGGTGCGTCAGAATGTCAAAGATATGTTTGGAGTCCCACAAATATAATTTAGTCATGTATTTTTTTTTAAATAAAATACATAATGGAGTTGTTGATTCTCAAGACAGCTGAAGATAGGCATACGTGCTTATAGTTTTTGACACTTCTGTAGGGCATTACACAATCCATACGTATAATTACTTTTTCGATGACTGATTAATAAATGAATAAAGCGTAGCATGGCCCAGGTTGATGGCTGCAGTGAAAATGGAAAGTTTTAAAATAAATAGGTTAAAAAAATAGACTCAGTTCTAGTAAAATATGGAACTTAAAAGGAACTGAAGGCATTCCTTTTCCAGAGCACCTGGAAGTGCTGCATCGAATCTAACGTCCTCGCGATACACAGCTGAGCTGGGAAGGAAGTCAAATTCCTGAGAGACTAGCAGCAAGGAGGAAGCAGAACAGAGCAGCCTGTCCTCATCTTGGCACCTGGCCATCTTAGGTGACAAGAATGGGGTGGGGGTACCAGTTTCTATAATACAGACATTTGGGGTTTAAAGGTCAATTAAGGGCAAGAGGTGAAGTCTTGGGCTTGCACAAAGCAGGGAGTTGGACCTGACTCCCCCCCTTCCCCTGCCAACCCCTACACACACACACACACACACACACACACACACACACAACTGTGTGTCCTAGCAACCTCCAGGCTGAGATAGTAACCATTGAAAAGTGCATACCCTTGGACAACCGGCAGAAGTAAATACAAAATCTTTCTGGAGAGACGTCTTCAATCCAAGCTTTACAGAATTCCTGCAGGTAAAGACGCACTGAAGATGACTCTGCAACCTCAAGTTACAAAAAATAAGAAGAGACAATCTACCTAGACCAGGATTCGGCAGAAAAAAAAGCAGACAACGTGATTAAACCCTCAAGAATATTAGATAATGGAAGTATGAGATAGGAAATGTAAATAGATTTTAAAATGATGAAATAATAAACAAGGAATTGAAAAAGTAGAGAAACAGGACAGTATGGAAAAGAAGAGATCATTTTGAAGAAGAAATAAAAGTCCTAGAAACACTAAAAAGGATTAAAAGAGTATGAAAAACTCAGTACCTGCATTGAATAGCTGATTCGAAAAAGCCTAAAAGTAAATTTAAAAAAATAGGTTTGAAGTTGTCCCCAAAATATAGCACAGTGACAAGAGATGGGAAATATGAGAACAGGTCAAGAGTTCAGAGGGACTTAGGGTAACGTCCTATGCAGATTCAGTAGAAGTTCCAGAAAGGAGGAAATAAAGAGAAAGGAAGAGATGAAATATTTGAAAAGATAAAAGCTGACTCTTCCAAAATTGATGAACAAGACAATTTTCTAAATACAGGAAACACCAGTCCAAGAAGGATAAATGAGAATTAGTCCACAGTAATCACATTCTGGTAAGACTGCGGAATGCCAAAGACAAAGTACCGTAAAGGCAGCTAAAGAAAAAAGACAAGACTCTGAAAATAATGGACAGCAAACTTTTCAGCAACATGCCAGGACAGAGAGGGCAGCGGAAGAAAATCTCTGGTCACTTGAGAGAAACTGACATGATTCTAGCTATCTTTTGGGCTCTTAACTTTTTTTTCCCACTGCCACAGACTCATTTCATAGCTTAGTGGAGCCAATGGGTCCTTTAGAATAATGGCTTTAGGTGAATGAAATAAACTTCAGAAGAATACAAAGGCAATGAGTGTATTAAGAGTACCTTCTAATCTATTAGCTAAATTGAGGATGAAATAAAGATCCTTTCACACAAAGCTGTGAGAGTTTGTTGCTAAATTGCCTTCAGTTCGGGAAGTGTCAAAAGATTTAATAAAGAATGAAAATGGATCCTAAAGGAAAGGAGTAATATACAAGAAGGAAGTGGGAGCAATAAAATTGGTTACTATGGGAGTAGATTAAAGAGAAATGACTGTAAAATGATAACCACAGCCTCCCAAACAGGAAGTACAATAATAACATTTAGTTCCACTAAACGGGAATAAAAATATTGCACAACATAATTATATAAAATTAAGAATGGATGACTAGAGTTCACGATTTCTAAATTTTTTTGCATTCTTTAGGAAAAAAAAAGAGATCGATTTAAAGATTAAATTTAGACTGTCTTTAAAGCTAACAAGAAGTAGAACTAGAAGGTTAAACAGCCAAACCGATAGAGAAAGAAAAAGAGAAATGAAGAAAAACAGATTGATCCAATAAGACGTTTGGAAAGGAGAAATAAAGAACAGACAAAGCAAGGTAAATAGCACAAAATAAGGTGGTAGAAATCAGATCAGTAACAATAAATGTAAGTAGACCAAACTTGCTGATAAAGACAGAAAGTGATAGATCAGATTTTTTAAAAATACTTCAAAGTCAGTTATGTATTGTTGATAAAAACATCTAACACAAAGAAAGAGTGACAGCAAACATGGAATAAGGCATACTAGACAAATACCACTCAAAATAAAGCTGACAAAGTGGATATAAAAAACAGAAAGCACTGGAAACAATTGAGGGTTATTACATAATGACAAAGGGTTACACTCAAAAAAATATATAACAGTGATAAGCATGTATATACCCAATAACATAGCCTCAAAATACATAAAAAACTGTAAGGAGAAATAGACAAATCCACTTTACTGAGAAATTTCAATTTTCCTTTCTCAGTGACTGATAGATCAGTGACATAAAAAATTATATATATATTGCCAGAGTCGATCCAATGGTGTTTATAGAAAGCTGTACTCAACAATTAGAGATACTGCATTTCTTAAGTACTCAGTGGGCATGTGCAGAATTTGACCAGGCCATAGGACATCAGAAAAGAAATAACCAGTATAAAAGGAAATCAGTGTCATATCGACCTCATTAAAATCAGAAATCAGTAATTATCGGAACGATAAGACCATCCACAAGTTTGAAAATTAAAAGCTTCAGAAACAACCTAGAGTGTGGGCTTCTGACGGGAGATCAAATTTCAATTTCTGGTGAAGCAAGGCTCATATTCAAGCCAGTTCTCTCTGTTGGGCCTGCTTTATAAACATAAAGTCTGCCCCGAGGAGGAGGTGAAAGGTTAAACCTTATTTCTACAGACTTCTGAATGTCGTAGACAGCAAATCGACAGAACTTGCCCGGGGCCATACTTTCAAAGACCTCATAGGATTGTGATATGGCTTAGTGGTGCATTGTATTTTTTTTTTTTTTTTTTGGTAGTTTTTTTTATTATCAAGAGTGTTCTATCTATCTGGAGGCCAATATTTTACATTGATATTACTCAAGAAAAATGACACTCAAGGCTTGCATTATCACCATTTTGGCTCTTGTTTAACCTTACTATTATTTATTCCTCTAGAGGGGTCTCCGAAACAGGAAGTTGCCTGCATGAGGTATTTTGTTTTGCGAAGGTGTTCTACAATCCGTCTTCAGCAATGCAATACCCTTCGGCTAATTCAAGTCTCGACTTAATATTTTCCTGGCAGCAGCCGAACTCTAACTATGTCAGAGTCCAGTTTTAGGGAAATTTTAAAAAATTTCAACCCTCCTTTCAGCCACCCTTCTCCCACTCCCCACTACATTAAACGGTCTAACTCCAGAAATCTGTGCTTTGCTTTTCTTTATTTTTTAAACTCCGGTTGACTGAAATAGCATTCGTAAAACGTTTAGGTATTAACCACGTAATCTCAGATACGAGTAAGAGGCTTCGGAGAGAGATGGCTTCTTTTTCCCTTTTACCCTGTCCCGTGGGGATTTGCCGTTTTGACATCCGCGAAGTGTGGGATGATGACACAGATGTTTTCAAAACAATGGGACTGGGGCACTGAAAACAAAACAACTTATTTTCAGTGGCTCATGATTCATATGACAGAAGCACCTCCAAAAGCTTCTTAAAATAAAGCGATAAATCAGACTTCTGTGTTTAAAGGAAGAGGCTGCCCCTGAGATAATAGATTGTTTATTTCGTTTTAGCCAAGCCTGCAGTGTGTGGATGCGTGATTTCGCTGCAACATGTTATGCTGGCCAAGTGCTTTCAGATACTTTATCTCATCGACTTTTCTGTTCTCCTGACATTTCACTTAATCATCCACCAAAAAAGTTAACTAATTCTAGAGAGGTGAACATTTACATCTAGTAACTGGTTGAATCCGACCCAAATGTAGGTGTTCTGGCTCCCCATACAGCATTTTTCTGTTTGTTTGTTTGTTTTGTTTGTTTTTTGTTTTTCCCCCCTCCAACTTTGTGGTGCTTAATGTAATTTAAAACATTCTTTGATTCCTCGGACATTTTCAATGACTCTGAAAATCCTAGATCATAAAGTCCAGCTTCCTAGCAAGATGTTCAAGGCTCCCCTTGATCGGATCCCAGGTTTTACCTCCAGCCATGTGTCTAGCTGTGATCCCTCTTCAGCCCCCCTCCAGCCTCACCGAATTTCTCACTTCTCCCTCAGCACATCAGACGCTTCATGCCTCTGGGGGTATGAAGCTGGGCTCAAACGGTTCCCCAAACTGAAGGGCTTCCGGGCTTCCATCACCCTACTTCTGTCAAAATCCTTTTCATTAATGCAGGCTCCGGCCACACGCCTCTGGTGAAACTGCTCCCTTTTTTTTCCTGGTTGGGATCGATCACTACTTCTCCGTACTTTCGTGTCCTGCTTGGATCACACAGATCTAATTCTGCTTTGGTGTTGAGTTCGTAGCTTCCTCCCTCCATCGGACCTCAGCGTCTCTCTTTGTCTTGGCCGCCTCCGGATGTCTGTGCTCAATAACTCTTACCTGAGTTCAGTTAAATGTAGTGCTTGTCTTCTTGGACTCATTCCTTAGGTCGTTGAATTCTCTACACCGAAGGAAACCCAGCTCAGTAGTGAGGTTAGGTGACAGGTCCCAAGTCACGCCATTACCTGAAGGCAGAAGGTGCGGTTCCCATGCCTGAAATAGGCAAAAGTGATACCTCGGCTGGGGCTCATTGCCCCTTCCCCCTCTCCTTCTCGTGCATAGTTGTGGGTCAGGGAAGAAGGTACGGCATGTGGAAGCTTGGGGGACCTTGTGAGCCCCCTTTTGTGATGGCAAGGTGAAACAGAAGCAAGAAAGCTTTGCTGACATATCATGGGCCGAAAGAGGACTTGGAGATGCTGTTGGGCTCTCTGTGGAGTTGAGAGGTGAGCCGGAACCCAACACACTGGCCTGAACTTTAGAAAACTCTACCTGCAGCTGCAGCATCCATGCCTGGTCGCGGTAGCTGGGGTGGAGCGAGGTGCGGGCAGCCGTTGGGGCAGGACCCGGGCCTCCAGTCTGCCCAGAGATTCACTGTGACTGCTTCCTGAGGACAGACGCCCAAAGGAGGTGGTCGTGTAAGGGAAGGTACAGGGGGGTTGGTCGTCTAGGCGGTAGGGGGTATGTGGGCACAGGAGAAGCAGCTGGTCGTGTGTGGCCGTACGATGAGGGGGTGGGGGCGTGGTCGGGAATGACACCTTTAAAGACAGCAGGGTCCTGTGAACTCAGGACCACGTACTCCACGCTGAGAAGTTTAAGTCTGTTCCTTGCACACTGTTCTCTGTTGTCACACCTATAGAGTAGGTCCAGGACAGTGGTGCCCACGGGCAGGTCGGTAAGAGTGTCCTCATCTACTCTATCAAATGGCCACATTTCATCTTGAATATTCTTTGCTTGTAAACCTATAGGGTGGAGGTGTGGAGACCAAATCCCAAAAAGATACAATCGTAACCCGGCTTTGTGTAGTGTCATTCTTTTCAAATGAAGCAATTCCCATTACCAAGCCATCTGAGAAAGCGAGAATAAAAATTGTATACCCTTGTAAGAAATTTTATAAAAACACTTTAACATATATACTTATATAATTATCAAACACTTTAACAAATAGACATATTTATATAATGCTTTGTAAGACATCATTTGATTTTGACACGGAATACATTTTTTAAAAATAATGTTTAAGCCAGGTATTCTATATTGATTGTAGGAAAAATAAAGAAGATAGAGTTTAACGAAAAAGAAAAAAAAAATATCTAAAAATCTCCACCACCTTTTTCTCAGAGGTAACAGTCTCTGTTCTGCTGCATCTCCCTCCAAAATTCTTTCTGTGGATAGATTGATATTTCTTTGCAAAATATAATTATAATGCAATCGTGTTTTTTAACTTTTCGATTTAATCCACTTCGAACATTGTTTCGTATGAGTTAATATATTCAACAGTGTCACGAGATCTGAATATCACGTGTGTGTGTGTGTGTGTGTGTGTGTGTGTGTGTGTGTGTGTGTGGATGTGTGTGTGTGTATACATGATATTTTGAATATCACGGGATCACCCCCCCCACACACACCACAGTGTGGCTGCTTCCCCCGCTGCTGGGCATTTAGACTGTTCTGTTGCTATAAGCAACACCACAAAGAACATCCCTGAAGATAAACCCATGTGCACATCCTCGATTTTTCCCTTAGGATAAATTTCTAGAAGTGGAATTTTTAGTTCAGAGAATAGGCATGTATGTTTTTAAAAAGACATCTGAGATATAATGCCGAATTATTCCCTAGCAAGGTGGTAGCGATTTACACTTCCGCCGGCCGGCTGGGAGAATGGCCCTTCCACCGATCCGAGGTGAGAATTTTAGGGCTGGGAGAAGACAGGTCAAGGAATTGGTCCCTAGAGTCTTGCCCATGGTCCCTTTTAAGGAAAAATTCCATGAGCCGTGACAACCCTGGGCTTGGCAAGGGAAACGTATTAACAGGCACACCAAGGGACGGTGGAGAGCCCGGACGTCTTTTGTCGGCTGTCTTCCTAAGATATCATTTCGCCATTTTAACGGGAACCTAGTGACTTTCTGGAGGATGTTAATGTATCATTTTTAGAACGTCTGGTTCCACCATTAAGCGAAGAAAATGCATTTCCAGAGTAAATTCATTTCTAGGAAGTAGTTACACCAAAAAATAGCCCTCTGGTGTTATTAAAGGCAAAGCAAACAAAACAGCCAGAAGCAACATTTGGCTAATGGGTGTCTAGCCACGGGGTTTATGGGGACTGCCTTGGGGTCCGGGGAGGTAGGGGGGGGCTCTGTCTGAGAGGTGTCCAGCTGTCCTCTGCACAGAATCAGGCACAAAGAGGGCTTGACCTGAGGATGTCCTGAGACCACCGGACGCTTTGTTTCTGTGTCATGAGGAATCTTGACCTGCCATGAGAAAAAGTAGATAAAAGGTGCGTGAAAGCAGTCTGGGGTTTGGAACCTTTTATCCCTGAAAGCGGAATCCTGGCCCAATGGCCAAGAGCCGTAAACTTCAGTGGGCAGGACGAAGCGAACCGTCCCACAGACAGACACGGACGGACGAGACGCTGCCCGCGTCCAGGCTGCGGGGCGCGGGCGCACCCCTCTGCCCGCCGCGGGTTCTCTGCTGCAGCTGCCGACCGAGCGTGTGCGGGTGATGCTGCCGGGTCAAGTCCAGAACGGCTGGTGCAGCGGGCGACGCGCGTGCCGTGTGACCCGGCAGTGCCGCCTCTCGGCGGGCACCCTGGGGCGGCACATGCCCAAGCTCGGGGTGGGCCCTCGTCGCCAAGGAGACTGTGGAAATGCAGACCCTGACTCTGCAGGGCTGGGTGGCACGCCCCCAGCAGCTCCCCGGTCACGCCAGGGCTCCCGGCCCCGAGGTCACAGTCTGTGTGGTGAGGCCCGGGGGGCGCTGGTCTGAATCTCGGCTGCGCTTCAGAATTACCTGGGGAGCTCTTCACGGCCCCGATGCCCGGCTGTGCCCCAGCAGAGCTAAATCGGGGTGTCCGTGGCTGAAAGCAAGTAAATCGGGGTGTCTGTGGCTGAGAGCAGGTAATCAGGGTGTCTGTGGCTGAAAGTAAGTAAATTGGAGTGTCCGTGGCTGAGAGAAGGTAAATTGGGGTGTCCACAGGTGACAGCAAGTAAATCGGGGTGTCCGCGGCTGAGAGCAGGTAAATCGGGGTGTCCGCATCTCCCTGTGACTCCAGGGCGGACCCCAGGCCTGGAGCGATGCAGACCATCACATGCTCAATGTGGATGTAGGATGAGTAAATTGGCTGTATTCACGTGGGGGGCCAAGAGCTGCTTCAATGGTCGGCTGTACCTTCGCGGGTGGACTTCCACCTGTCTGTAGAATACAGTGCTGAATTCCCAAAGCAAATCAGATGCCGCTGATGTTAACTTTGAGAACATAAAACTATACATGGATCTATTTGATATGGTAAAAGTGTTCAAATCTGATAAGCATGAGGCATTATCAACTTCGGTGGTTATTTCTGGAGGCTGTGGGGGTGGGGGGGGGACGGGGTGGATGTGGATTCTATTGGATTTGAAATAATTTCTATTAGAAAAGATACGAAACAAGAACCATATGATTCCATTCGTATGTGGGATATTAAACAAAGCAACAAACAAACAAATGAAACGAACTCATAGATACAGCAGTGTGGTGGTTACTAGAAGGGAAAGGGGTTCAGGGGTGGACCAAGAGGGTCAAGGGGGTCAAACACAGGGTGACAGGAGGAGACTAGACGTTGGGTGGCGGGCACACCATGCGAGATACAGGCGATGAGTCATAGAACTGCACACCCGAAACTTACATGATGTTGTTCGTGTTACCCTAATAAATTTAAGTTTTAAAAAGATGAGAGAAGGGAGGGAAAGAGGAGGAAACAGAGACGGAAAGGAGAGGGAGGGATGGGGAGGGGAGAGAAGGGGAAGGACGGAGGGAAGAGGAGAGGACTATGGTAGCGTAACTCACTGTCTGGTTCTTTCTCACTGTTACTGGCATTTGCTTCCATAAACTTACAACAGCACATGACATGCCTCATTCATGAATAGCCTGAAACAAGACCCAACAAAGTTCTGAAGCGATTAGCTAAAAAGTGATTCAAAAGGACCATCAATTCCCATGCCAGCATTCTTCACTCTCTGTGAGCAGAGCATCTTGGCCCCTGACCCCTCAGGGCCTGTCCAGAGACCAAGGTCAAGACTCTCGTTTTACATGTAAGACAGACACACAGAAAGGGGAGGCTGCCACGAGTTGATACCCTAGCGTCACAACTCTGGGCTCCTGTCCCCTGCCCGGGTGTCTGTCTCTGTGTTCAGGGACCCGGGGGAGGACCCCGTCTGCCAGTGGGGTGCCCTGCGTACCCCCTGGCTTGTGTTTCCGTTGGGGGTCGCCTGCTCCTTCTCCCCAGGGCCCTGCCCTCCTCGTCCTGCTGGGGTCCCCTCCCGTACGTGCAGCAGAGCGTGGTGACATGCCTGCGTCCCGGGGGGGGGGTGTTCGTGTGCCCCAGCTGTGGAATGCGAGTCA
>JAQQSQ010002002.1:0-11548 GCA_028627145.1 Eidolon dupreanum
TAAAAAAAAATGTATTTTAAAAAAGAAACCCTGTAGACTTATATTTTCTAAAATAATTTAGGGAAGAAAAAAAAAGAAATACTCTGCCATAGAACATGAATTGATATATGATAATATGGAGAAAACTTTCTAGTTTAAACTGTTTTCTATTATTCCTATTTCTAAGTTTCTATTTTAAAAAATCTATTGATTCTTATATAGGAACAATGGTTAAAAACTTAACTGCCAAATAAAATTTACACAGAAAACTTCTGATGAAGGCCAGGGAATTTTTGAAAGCCTAAAGCTATGAAAATTATATTTATTTCAGTCAAACACATGAAATGAGAGAGCAAGAGCAAAAAAGAGAGTAGGAGAGATAAAGTGAAAAAGTGAAAAAACCAAACTATTTACATCAATCTGGGTCTTAAATAAAAAGGACCCTATTCTATTGTATACTTTTCTTTCTCCCCTACTATATTTTATAAACTGGGGCTAGGAAAGCTTTTATCTTTCAACCTAGAAATAAAAATAATAAATGGTTACAAGATTTTAGTATCAAAAAAACTTCTCAGTGCAGGAATCTCTTTCTTCCCCATCTCACTTTGATCTCTTTCTCTTTTCCTCTAAACAGGCCAAAAGAAAAAGCAAAATGTCAATACCAATTTCTTTTTTTTGTTTTTCACATCAATAAGTAGCCAATATATTAAGCTCTCAGGCTGCAGAGTCATAATTTTTTTTTAAAGTCATTATGACAAAACCCAAATCACAACTCTCCAAATGTATTGAAAGTGACTCTGTCATCTGCTATATGTGTGCTCATCTCAGTTGCTTACAGTTATTACAGCTTATGCCAAAGGTAGAAATACAAAGTTTGACAAGAAGAAAAATACTATTTCACATATTTTGAAGACAGTTAAAATATTTCAATTATAAATTATTTTCTACAAAATTATCATTTTTGTGATTGATAATTATAGACAAATTAACTTTCTTTAAAGTATCACAAAACTTAACATCTTGTGGTTGGTATAGAAATAAAAATACATTTTAAGTGATGTTCAGGACTTACCACCTCCTCCTCCAAGGAGACTGGCATTTGCTGTTTAAAAGAAAAGAAAAAAGAAAACAAAAGACATTAAATAATATATAAAAATATAATATCGCAGATAGTTTAATAAAAATAATGATCATATCTCTTAAAAATACACATATTTTTATATAAAAACAGCCTTTAAAACTGCTTGATACTGGTATGAATATTAAAACATTTCACTATTTTATCTTTTTTCTCTTCAAATAACTATCTTTATAATATAATTCCTACTAATAAAATGAAGTACATGTTGTTATCCTTGTATTTTCCATTCTTTATCTAAATTAATCTTCTGAGTTCTTCATTTTATCAGGTAGAGATAGAACAATGTTATTTAGGCAATCTCAATGATTTCAAAGGACAATGTAATAAGAAAGTATAATACTAATTTTAATTAAATTAAACACCATCAAATAAAGCTATCTCAAGACACTTTGAAGTAAGAACCCTTAAATAGTAATGAATTTGTTACTTTTCACATTAACTTTTTATTTGAAGGCAATAAATTTTAAGCATGTTTGTCAAACAATGCTGTGCTGTAAAACAATGCTGGGTAATTTCTTACCCAGTTATCCATTACTCTAGCATACATATTTATAGAAGCCAAATCATAAGCAAAATATAAGATAATTCCATTTGGATTTCTTTCAAGAGGTCAAATTTTCATAAAGTTCCATTATAGGTTTCTGCTGAAGTATTAAGAAACCTTATGCCTATCTTTATCTAGTTATTACAATAGCCAGAAAACAAGTCAACATATATTGTACTGAGCTTTATTCCATAGAGTTCCTATATATCATAGGTATTATCTCATGCCATTAAAAAAGAAAGAAAGAAAGAAAAGAAAAGAAAAGAAATCATATAGCAATATAAGAAAGTATGTGGCAACCATGATTCCTTTTTTTGTGGAGAATCCTGAGCTACCAAAAGATTAAATAAATCATTTAGGAAAGAACAGGAGTCTTTAACTTGAATTTAATGTGCTGTCCACAGGACCATGCATTGCCACAACTAAGAGAAGCAAATATTAGAATGATAATGATTCCATCAATAACTAATGGATCATTTTAAGAACAAATGCCCATATTCTTATTCCATGAGGTTAAATATGTGATGACTTCCTAATTATTACAACGCTAAAGAAATATTATGAAAATGAATGGAGAGCAAAAGTCTTTGAAGACATTCTCAATATTCAATATTAGAGCATCAAATCTTGTTTTGTATAATCTTCCAAGTATAGGACCATCTAAACACTGCTCTTGCCTTCCTCCCAGTGCTTTTGTCACAAACATGGAGTGAATAGCAATGTCATTATTCAACCATAAACAAAACTCATTTCTCATGTCATAGTATTCTGCCACCCTATCACCACAGATCTCCAAATCCCTCCTACTTCACAGCGAGAAAGTAGAGAAAGTATATAGTATTTACGTAGACAGTAGCCAGGACTTAACGTCCTGCCCCAAATTAAACTTAGTAACTGTTGAAATGGTAACTTGTTTCATTAGGGACACTTGGGAAAGACGTTTCAAATTCTGTTTTGCTCCAATAACCCTTAGTGGATGGGGAAATTTTATGATCAACTGGTGTCTCTTGGCTAATCAAACGTTTTCTAAAATCTTAGCTACAGGCATTTATAAAACTACATGGCATTTCACATTCCTGCTGATTTTTTTTTTTTTTTACTTTTATATTTGGCTGAGAACTACTTCCCTACTTATAGGTTTTCTAGATTCCTGAAACTCTATTATCCTCCAATTTTCACATATTCATTCATAAAGAAAAAGGTATTTCCGACAATTAATAGTAGCTTTTCACTCAAATTATCATGCCCAGAAGCATAATAATACAATAATGCCTACTTTCACCCAGTTAGTGTTTTGCTCAATAAAGCTGGAGGATGCCTGTTTTGAGAGCATAGCCCAAAGCCCATCTGTTTAATCAGGCACTTGTCCAATAGATGTGGGCGGATGAGTGGGAGTGGTGTAGAAACTGGAATTTCTGTCTGGAGAACCATCAAGACAATTCATGTCAAGTGTGTGGTCATGACTAGATAAGCATATTTGGTCACATTTTAATCTCAACACAGAACTATTTTATAGAATTGTGGGATTCTACATAGTACACTAACACTTTTAAGATAACTTCATGTGCATTATACATGTAATAGAATCTTAATCTAAGCCGTTTAAATATATTCAAAGCAATTCTAGTAACTATAATCCTGATAATGATTTTTCTAAAGAATCCATCAAATTTAAGTCTATTTTATCAATTTCTGTTTTCTAAAAATAAAAAATAAAATGTTTATTTTATTAGCAAAATAATCAAGGCAATTTTCTTCAATAAAAGTGATATAAATATAGGCAAATAAAAGTGAACTTTTATTATGATTTCTAAGATTACCTTCACAAAGCACCCTATAATTATATAACTGATTCTCAACATTTATTCTTCTGGTAGATTAACATTGTTTCTTCCATTTACAAAGGTGAAAATGATTTTTGCGTGCCTGAAATTAATAATCATTTAATTTCTACCTAATTATCTCCAGTAATTTGAGGTATATCCCAATTAGACAAGAAGCCCTAAAGATAAGGTCTGAGTTTAATAGTTTGACCTTCATCTAATAAGCTCTCGATACATGTTTTCTAAAAATGAGATATTTCACAGGTTTAATCCAATTTCTTTGTTGACACATAAAAGGTATTTCTTCACTAAAATGTTTATGAAGAGCAAAACTTGCTTCTTCTTCCTCCCATAAAATTAAAGGCTGTTAAAGAAACTAAAAGTTTATTTGGAAATACTTAGTGATTAAGAATGTATGAAATATATTTATTTCTCTTTGTAACGCCCTTGCTAGAGAAAACTTTAGACATGTCTCTTGTTATTCCTAGTTTCACAGAAAAAAATATGAGAAAGGAAACAAATAAAACTTGAAGTTTATGAGCATAATGCCATTACTTCTAAAATATGATTTTAAACTCTCTTCTCTGAGCATGTTCACTAACCAACAGTATTTTCACTCATATTTTCCCAAATAAAATGCCCCTTCTATTACTAAAGGATATGGAGGAAAAAATCGATTTACATGAGTTGTCTCAAAGACTGATTCAGTGAGAAATTAAAACGAGCCATTACAAGTTAATGAATCTGTGTGTTGTACTTTCTTCTCTTCAAGAAATAATAACTCGAGAAGATGAACATTTCACTGTTTATAAAATGAAAACAATGTTGAACATAAAATGGGAAAAAGGGTTACCTAAATCTGATTTCAAAATGGCAAGTATGGGGAATTTATTTGTAATGTCTTAAGCAAATGTTTAATTTTTTAAAAGTTTATGAGAAATTGTTAACTTTTTAAATTAAAATTATCAAATTTCCTTGAGTAAATATTTATTTTAAATGATCAAAACAAACAAAAAAATGAATACAATGTAGAAATCCTTTTCTTGGGATAATTGGCCTAAATAATGATTGTGGCAGTTACCAATAGTGTCATTATTTTATGTTAGTTTCAAAGGAGAAATAGAATATTACACTACCTTCTTGCTAAAAAAGAAATTTCTTATCTTTTTAAGAATATAATTATAATTAAATTGTAGATCAAACGATGAAAAATAAGAATACCACATACTATAGGTCATCTTCTATTACTGGAGTTTCCTAGATGGAATGCATGGTATAATATTATTAGAGATGCAAGACAAAGCTAAAATTTATCAGAAAACTAAAGCACTTTTCCTCCTAAAATCTAAATATTCTTTTTAGTCTGTATAGGGTAATAGAAAAAATACTAAACTGAGAGTTAGGTAATCTCCGCTTTAATTCTACCTTACTCACTAAATAGCTAAGTGATTAGGGAAAATAGTAGTCAAATACTTTATTTGTCTTCTTCCACCAGGAAAGTCAGAATCAATTATGAATGGTTCCAAACAATTCTGAATCATTAATTACAAGAGACTGTCTATACCTCTAATTTGAGAAAGTTGCTGAGGCTAAATCTAGGCTCCGTAGAAAAGAGAACTATGGTCAATTAGTAATAACAATGTTGGTCACAGAGTGGGATAGGAAGAATTAAAATGGCAGCACCCATGCCATATATTGGGGACTGCTGGATTAGAAGACTTCTCTTAGATTTGATGGTTTTTGATGCAATGACCTTCTATTCAAAAATCTTAAAAAAAAAAAAAAAAAAAAAGCTAACCTAACATGTACCAATATTGTATTTTAACATACTTAATAACTCCTGCAGCTTGAGTCTAAAATAATTTTATTAGCGAAATAATCCAGAGATGAGAGAAGTGACCCATGCCGATTATAAGCTAAATTGGCCTGATAAAATGTTTGGAACAATTTTTTATTCTTCTTGCCCAGTAATTTCTATTATATTTATAGTAATTATTTGTTTTCTTACTTCATTTCTACCCCTGCCCAACACTGTCTGTCAAATAAGTAACAGTCTGGGAGACTAATCTTTAGACATTGATTAAAACTATTTGTGAAGGATTTTTGTTTGCTTTTCATCATTATAAAATAAATTATAGGTGCTTTCATCCTAACAGGATTCTGACCACCTAGTTTAGTTTATTTATTCTGCTTCCTTATTACAATAAAGCACATGAGATGTCAAAATTATCATTGGCAAAACCTTCCCCAGGAGCTCTACTTAAAACATCATTTCATTCACAACATGTTATCATAAAAGATACAAAAGCCAAAACATCACCCTTTAGAATGGCACACATTATACCCCCTACACTTTGAAACTCAAAGTAGGAAGTGTTAAAACATCTGTTAAGATTAAAATTCCAAGCACATGCATAACTACAGAACCACTTTATACAGGGAGCAACCATTTCAACTGACAGCTGTTGAAATACAATCTACACAGACAAATACAGCCATCAATTTGGCAAAAGCCCTCTGTTCATGCTTTACTAGATTTACACCTTCTAAACAAAATTAATGGAATGCCATTGGGTCAATGCTATCATTTCCTGCTTTGAAGTTGACAAATAAAAAATTAAGAATAGGCTTAACTACCTCACATGTAGAAACTAGGCATAAACAGATGATTAATTCTTTCACATTTCATACTTACTGCAGATTCAAGGGTCTGCATGGTTTGTATAAGCTATAACCCATTTTGAAGCCAAAAATAGAATACAACAAGCCCTACTGTTGACAAATAGGTGAAAGGGCATAAGGAATTGGAAAACTTACTTGGTAGTATTACAAATACAACAGAATTACTCTGATTGAAGTACAGGGAAGAAGCTAGAGTTGTCCCTGTTTTGCCAATCTGGTTTTACCAGTTATCATTTTGGGTGCTCAATGACTTCTAAGAATACTGCAACTTGGGAGGAAAACCATTTAATTTGTCCAACTCTTCCTTTTGCAAAAGTAGAAAGTTAAAGAGGATCAAAGATGTTAGGTAACTTGAGTACAATCAGACTACCATAAAATACTGCCAATTTAAAATTGCAAATATATATGTATATATAAGTATACACACACATACATATATATATATATATATATATATATATATATATATATATATATATTTACTCTCAGAAATCACATCTGAAAATGGTAACAAAACACATGTTCACAAAGTCTACCAAGTATTATCCTATTGAAGATCATCTAATTTAATTATTAATGGATGAACTAATGCATTGGCAGTCCCTATAGCTCTGTAACGTAATGCAACTAAAGCAGAATGAGAGAAATTAGCACATGGTTCTATTTAGCAGTCTTCTTTCTCGACACTGTTCTGAGTCAGTTGTAATTTTAATAATGATAACACTGGCTCAGCTACAAAAATGGGATTACCTAAGCAACTCAGTCTGGGGCTTTCCAAAAGAGTGAACAAGCATATCTAAATAGGAAAAAAAAAATGATTTCAAATGTACATTAGCTTTGTGGTTGTAATGATACAAAACACTAGAACAGCAGTTTTAACTTGTTTTTGACTAGAAGTTTTTAAATACAAACCAATTCTCAATTTGAAAAACAGAAGATGTGCTTATGTGAGGGAATATGATATACTTTTCACCTGATTAAAATATAACCCTGAACATGTATCCTCATTTACACACTTCTTGGGGAGACAAATTTGTTTCAATAAAACTAGACAGTGCCTTTTAAAAAAATGTTTTGAATAGTTTTCGTATTGCATCTTTCTCGTAATATTATGGAATCTTTATTTCTCTCTAATAATGAAACAGGAAGTAAGTTTAAATAAAGAGTTATTTTAGATTACACTTTAATTAAACAAATAAGACAAAAGACAATTCTCAACATAATAAATAGGTGGGAAGATTGAGACAAAGAACTTCAAAGGTTCTTTGGAGGTTAAAGGAAATGCATAGAATTGTATTTATTAAGCTGTAAAATCCATAAAGTTAGAGGCTCTGTCTGTTGGTATTAATAGTACCATGCACAATTATTGGCACAGAGCAGCAACTAAATAAATATGTGTTAAATACATAACTAAGGAAACGACAGGAAGACACAGAAATGAGAGAGAAAGGAAAAGGAAAGTCATATTTCTTGGGCAGGTAAGAGAGCTTTAATAGTAAATAATGACTCCTTCATTAATGACCTGAACTCAGAAAATTATAAGACACTGAAAAAAGAAATTGAAGAAGATACAAATAAATGAGTATATATACCATGCTAATGGACAAGAAGAATTAATATTGTTAATAAAATGTCCATACTACCAAAAGCAATCTATAGATTCAGTGCAACCTCTGTCAAAATACCAATGACATTTTTCACAGAACTAGAACTACAAAAGACCCTGAAGAGCGTAATCTTGAGAAAAAAGAACTAAGTTGGAGGTATCATGCTACCTGATATCAAACTATAACACAAAACTCATTATGAAAACAGCATGGTACTGGCATAAAAACAGACACGTAGTTCAATGGAAGAAAATAGAAGGCCAAGAAATAAATCCACACCTATAAGGTCAATTAATCTATGACAAAGAAGGCAAGTATATACAATGGGGTAAAGACAGTCTATTCAATAAATGGTGATGGAAAAACCAAATAGATACATGCAAAAAATGCAATTAGACAACTTTATCAAACCACACACAGAAATAAACTCAAAATGGATTAAAGACCCTAAACCATAAAACTCATAGAAGAAAACATTGGCAGTAAATTCTTTGACATTGGTCTTAGTAATATTTAGTTTGATATAACTCTTTAGGCAAGGGAAACCTAAGAAAAAATAAACAAATTGGTCTACATCAAAGTAAAAAGTTTTT
This sequence comes from Eidolon dupreanum, assembly GCA_028627145.1. Classification (NCBI taxonomy): domain Eukaryota; kingdom Metazoa; phylum Chordata; class Mammalia; order Chiroptera; family Pteropodidae; genus Eidolon; species Eidolon dupreanum. Next base: position 8,370 of record JAQQSQ010002002.1, read on the forward strand.
GCACAGCAAAGGAAACCATCAACAAAACAAAAATACAACCTATTAAATGGGAGATGATATTCACCAATGATACATCTGATAAAGGGTTAATATCTAAAATTTATAAAGAGCTGATAAAACTCAACACCAAAAAAATAAGCAATCCAATTTAAAAAATGCCAGAGGACCTGAATAGACAGTTCTTGAAAGAGGAAATACAGATGGCCAATAGACGCATAAAAAGATGCTCAATGTCACTAAGATATTAAAGCAACATAAGTGTCCATTAATAGATGATTGAATAAAGAAGAAGTGGTACTTATATAAAATGGAATATTACTTGGCCATAAAAAGAATGAAATCTTACCATTTGCAACAACATGAATGGACCTAGAGAGTATTATGCTATGTGAAGTAAGTCAGATAGAGAAGGACAAATACCATATGACTTCACTTATGTGTGAAAGCTAAAAATAAAATAAATGAACAAACAAAGCAGAAATAGACTCATAGGTACAGAGAACAAACTGATGGTTGCCAGATGAAAGCGGGGTTTAAGGGACAGGTAAAAAAGCTGAAGGAATTAAGAAGTACAAATTGCTAGTGATAAATAGTCACAAGGATGTAAAGTACAACATAAGGAATATAGTCAATAATATTATGATAACTATGTACTAGACTCATTAGGGGGATCACTTCATAAATTATATAAATGTCTAATCATTATGTTGCACACCTGAAACTAATATAATATTGAATGTTGATTATAATTAAAAAATTAAAATTAAAAATTTCTACTAAACAAACTGAACTTCTCTTACCTATTATACCCTTTCATATTTTTCTCCATGTTCATATAAATATATACACATAATTGAGTCTTTAAAAAAATGATGAACTCGGAGGAGGGGAAAAATGACATAGACATTAGAGGCTTTCTTCATCCCTCTAGTGACCAAATCAAAGTTGTGACAGAAACACAGAGCAAACAGCAAGCAAAGTCACCTGGGTTCTAGATGAACAGATGTATTACAATTAGAGAGAGAAGTAATTAATCAGTCTGCCACGGTAGAAGGTAGGAGGGGGCAAAGACCTGAGGCTGCCTGTTCTCGAGCGCCTAAGTGAGACAGAAGCTGCGGCAGTAGCAACTGGCAGCTACAGATGCCTCTTAAAGGGGCCATGTCCACAAGCGGACTTTCTTGGTGATGGACCTGCTCGCCCTGAGCACCAGCACCAGGTCAGCTGCTCAGGGGGCACCAGGGACGTAGAGGGGGACACTGAGTTGTCCAAGGGAGGACCACAGGCAAGGTTCTCTCCTAGGCAGAAGTACTGGTGGTATCCATTTGTTCCTCTGTTGAGCTCTCCCCCTCCAAGTGTGCAGACCCAGAGCCTCCTCATCATATTGGATAAGAGGTCACTCCATCCAGTTGATTTTCTGAAACTCTGCCTCCCTCAACTAACAGCCGCACCCAAGCCACATCCAGGTGTCTCCTCAGAGAGTCCTGTGCTCCTTGTTGAGACAACTCCAAGACTCACACTGGGGCAGCTGACCTTGGTTTCTGCTGTAGTCTCTTAAGGCAAATATAAGCACAACATCTGTGGATTGCTTGTTGAATCTTAACAAGTGGCCCTGGAGGGGCACAAGCTGGAGCGAAACTTGGCCTGCAACTGAACCCCTCTCAACACTGTGCCACTGGACATCTACCACACAAAGCCACTCTAATAAGATCGGGATACTTAGAAGCTTTGCTTAGTACATAGAAACAGACACAGAAAGGCAGCCAAAATGGGAAGACAAAGAAACAGAAGCCATATGAGAGAACAGAACAGAGATCCAGGCATAATGGAGTCAAGCTATCTAACAGATACAGAGTTCAAAACACTGGTTATAAAGATGCTCAATGAATATAGGGGAAGAGTAGATGAACTCAGTGAGAACTTCAACAAAGAGATAAAAAAAACATAAAAATGGAAATGGAAATTATAAAAGCTAACCAGTCAGAAATGAAGAACACATTATCTGAGATGAAGAGTATATTAGAGGGAATCAACACAGTGGATAAAGAAGAGAATTGAACCACAGAACAGAAAGAAAGAAGAAGCCAAGATTATCATAATAATTTAAGGAGCCTACGGGACACTATTAAACATAAAAATATCTGTGTCATAGGAGTATCAGAAAGAAAAGAAGATGTTGAAAAGCTATTTAAAGAATTTCCCTAACCTAGTAAAGGAAATAGATATAAAACCCCAAGAAGCTCAGAGAGTCCTCCAAAAGAAGAACCTTAAAAGGCCCATACAAGACACATCATAATTAAAATGCCAAAGGTTAAATACAAAGAGACAATCTTAATAGCAGCAAGAAAAAAGCAGTTAGTTATCTGCAAGGGGGCATCCATAAGACTGGCAGCTGATTTCTCAAAAAAAAAAAAAAAAAAAACTATGTAGAACAGAAGGGCTTGGCACAAACTATTCAACATGATGAAAACCCAGGATCTACAATCAATACTTTATCCAGCAAACTTATCATTTAGAGTTGAAGGACAGATAAAGAGCTTCCCAGAAAAAAATAAGCAAAAGAAATTTAGCAACACCAAGCCAGTATTACAGAAAATGTCAGAGAGATAACTTTAAGAACATAAAACATGTATCAGAAACATGAATAAAGAATGGTAATAACTACATTCCTATTAATAAGTACCCCAAATGGAAAAGAATTAAGTGCTCCAATCAAAAGTAGAGTGGCTGAATGGATAAGAAAACAAGACCCCTACATATGCTGCCTACAAGAGACTCACTTCAGATTAAAAGACATACAGAGACTAAAAGGAAAGGGATGAAAAAAGATATTGCCTTGATGGACTAGAAGGTATTGCACTGAATGAAATAAGTCAGATAGAGAAAGACAAATATCGCATGATTTCACGTACATGTGGAATCTTAAGAATAAAATAAACAACAACAAAAATGGAAATAAACTCATAGATACAGAGAATATTTTGAGGGCTACTAAATGAGAGGGGGTTTGGGGGTGGCGAAAAAGGTCAAAGGGATTAAGAAGTACAATTAGATAGTTACAAAATAGACATGGAGATATAAAGTGTAGCATAAGTAAAATGGTTAATAACGTAATAATACGTAAGGGTGAAGAAGGATACTAGATTTAGTGTGGTTATCACTTTGTGAGTTATTTAGATCTC
>JAQQSQ010002003.1:0-11548 GCA_028627145.1 Eidolon dupreanum
GCCCCCCACTGCCTCCCTGGCAGCCCTGGGCTTCTCCAGACCCTCGCAGGGGGAGCAAGAGCAGGGCCGGGTGGGCTCACACATGGTGCCCGGTGGCAACGCCCTCTGGAGCCTGTCTCCATATGTGAACGAAGTGCCCACGGGCAGCCAGCCATCGGCGTCCGACCAGCGACGGTGACATCGCCGCTCACACCCAAAACGACAACGGCACCAACAGCAAGAAAGGAGAACGACGCTAATGCCGACGGCAGCACCGCCACCGGCAGCGGAGGCCACAGCTGGCTGGGTCCCCCATCTGCAAAATAGTGACAGTGACAACGGTGCCCGCCTTGCAGGGCCGTTGTCAGGATTAAATGAGTGACTCCAAATAAAGCCCGTAGAACAGCGTGGGCAGAGGGCAGCCAACACTGAAGAAGCATTCGCCCTGCCCCGGACTCCAAACACCTGACGCGAGGCGTTCCCTCCGGAGAGGGACACTGTTGTCATCATTCCCGTTTTACCGGCGAGGACGCTGGGGCCTGGAGAGGTTGGCTCAGCTGGGCCGTCAGGCAGCCAGGACCTGAACACAGAGCCCACACCTGCCAGGCTGCCTCCCAGGTGGGAGCTGGGAGGGTCCCGGATGCAAGGAGGCCATGCCCACGAGCAGAGCTGACCCCCAGGCTCTGCCCAGGGCACACCCCCCACTGCACCTCCAGACCCAGGAGGTAGACCCGTAAAGAAGTGCTCCCAAGCGGTCTCCCACGCAGAAACAACCTGAGAGTCTGCAGCTGCCAGTTCCTCGGATCTATCGAGACTATACACATCTCGACATGATAGACACGGGTTATTAGCACAATCATTTTCTCAGCCATCAACACACAGCCACTGAATGGACAGGCTCCCAGAGTCCCGGCTGGTGACAAATGCACGCTCATTTCTCGTACTCACCAAGACGCAGCTCCCATAAGGCCCCAGCAAGTCCCAGGTCCGTGTGTCCTCAGCCAGGTGCTAAGTCTCTGATGCTCGGGGCAGAACACGCACCTGGCCATTCCAAGATAAGAGAGGCCGGTTGCTCTGGAGCCTTGGTATTCTTGACTGGGCGACCAATTCTCCACCCAGCGTCGGGGTCGCCATGGAGTCCCAGGTGGCCAGTCTTGCACCGGTCTGAATCCAAAAGCCACGAAGCAGATATTTGGAGTCAGACAGATCTGAGCTCCAGCCCTGGCCCTGCCACCTACCATCTGGGTGGTCCCGGGCCAGCCGTTCACCCTCTCTGGGCTTCAGTTCCCCATCTATAAAATAGGGGTTTTGATAATGGTACCCACCTCTCGGGGCTATTGTCAGGATCAATGACTTAATCCACGTAAAGTCTTTATAATGGTGTTGACAGAGAGCAAGCATGATTTTAGCTAACGACAACAACAATAATAATAGAATGATGACAGTGATGGTGGAAATGAGGGTGGTGATGATGGTGAAAATGATGGTGGTGGTAGTTATGATGGTGGTGATGATGATTGTGATGGCGATGATGGTGATGGTGATGATAATGGTGATGGTGATGATAATGGTGATGGTGGTGATGGTGATGATGATGGTGATGATGGTGAAGACGATGATGGTGATGGCGATGATGGTGATGGTGATGATAATGGTGATGGTGATGATAATGGTGATGGTGGTGATGGTGGTGAAGATGGTGATGATGGTGAAGATGATGATTGTGATGGCGATGATGGTGATGGTGATGATAATGGTGATGGTGGTGACGATGGTGACGATGGTGATGATGGTGAAGACGATGATGGTGATGACGATGATGGTGGCGATGATGATTCAAGTGTTTAGCTTATTTTAAGTTCTCAAAAAAATTACAGCTGTTGTCAGTGGTGGGTGGAAGACGGGCTGCGAGACGAGCTGATTTTCAAGGTGGGGACACCGAGAGGGGCCCAGTCTAGGTGTGGCACTTAGCAGTGCCTGGCTCCTCACTCCAGAGGGGCCGAGTGAGCCTTGTTGACCTGGCCGTGAGCTCGGAGGAGACGGGAAGTTTAGGAGCCGCCTCGTAGCACCCTGATGGCAACTGCTAAGAGCCACATGGCCTTCGTCGTAGGGACTCTAGGGCCAGTTACACCCGAGGGAACTTGCAGTTAGGCCAAGGGAACCACAGCCACCCTCCTGGGTCCAGAGGGGGTGTAGGCTTTGCACCTTACTCAGCTTCCCTGCTCCCACAGGGCTAGAGGCTACTCCTCATGGCACCCAGAGTCCCACCGGGGCAGGAGCAGCCTTGATCCTCAGTCCCTGAGTCCCAAAGTGCTGATTATATGTGTGTGTGGGGGGGTGGCTCTGTGACCTCTCACTTTTAGCAGCAAAATCTACTTCTTAGCCAAGGCTTTCAAGCAGGGCTTCGCCAGCCGGGCTGCCACTCCCCACAGGCCTGGCTTTCTTTTTTTGTTTTGTAAATTGGCTTTCTGAAAGCCACCTTGGCAGGCTTTGATGTGGCCCTTTGATAATTCGGCCTCGTCAATAGGCAGGCCCAGCCTAGGGAGGCTGACTTTGAAGCAAGGAGCCTTGTCATCCCAGCTACAAGAAAGGAAGGGGCTCCCGTCTCAAGCCTTGGGGGGCCAAGTAGTGGGCTGGGGGAAGGGGCTAATTGACTATGAAGCAATTCACATGGAGGCTCTGTCAGTCCCAGGGTGAGGTCAGGGTCATGGGATGGGTGGCAGCTGAAGGTGGAGCCTCACAGAGGGAACCTAGCTCGGGGCCTTTGGAGACAGGGAGGCCTGGTTTGCATTTCGGCTCTGGTGCTTCCTCGCCATACGCCGTGGCAGGTTGCTGACCCGTCTCGAGCCTCGGTTTCCTCATTTCGAAGTGGAGAGGAAAATGCCCCCTGGTGACCCCACCGCCGTGAGGAATAAGCGAGGTGACGCATAGAGATGGTGCCTGGCATGCAGCAGGTGCTCGGGGCGGCTGGAGGATGGCGGTGGCGACAACGATGGCGACGGCGGTGGTGACGCTGATGGCGATGACGATGCGGTGGCTATGAACGCGATGATGATGGGGACGATGATGTTGACAGATGACACGACTGTGCCGCTGAGGAAGAGGCAGGAAACGATGTCACGGAGATGGTGACGATGGCGATGATGGAGACGGTGATGGCGGTGGCGATGACGGCGGTGGAGACGGGAAACTGACGATGGTGCAGATGACAGCGAAGGTGATGATGGTGACAGTGACCGCGACGATGATGAAGATGGCAAAGGTTAAGATGCCTCCGCAGCTGAAGATCTATCCCAATCCCCTGTTTACAGGCATAAAACAGGGAGGGACTCATCCAAAGTCACAAAGCAATTAGTGGTAGAGCCAGACCCGGCATCCTGGGCTCCCGACTCCCACCCTAGTGCCCTTTCTCCTGATGTCCCTTGATACCACCTTGAATCAAATCCCTACGTGGATCCCTGAGATTCATGGGTACCCAGAATTAAGTGACTTGGGCTTAGATCTTCAGATGTGTGGAGTCTCCCAGTTGCCTCCTCGACTCCTCCTCCTTTTCTTTTTAGTTACAATAGCCCCATAGGTCAAAGCAGCCAGTGGGATGTGAGCTAAAGTTACCGACTGGATGAGGATTTTAAGAAAATCCTTTGTGCCCTTCCCTCTGTCTTCCTTCTCCTGCTTGGGATCCCAATGAGATGGCTGGAGCCAGAGCAACCATCTTGGATCATGAGGCCATAAGAAAGGAAGTCACCGTGCCGAGGAGGGAAGAGCAGAAAGAGAGAAAGGGCCAGGGTCCCTGATGGCCACAGGCCGTCGCACCAGGGCCAGAGTGTTGAACCGCCCTGCGGAAAGGAAGGCCCGCCCTGCGGAGCATTCTCACGCTTGAAGGAGACAAGAGATAAAAATCAACGAGCAAACATGCTCAAGTCAGGTGGTGATAAAGCCAAGAAAAGGGGAACGGCCAGGTCATGCTGCTCTAGAGGTTGATGGGGTGACCTCTGAGTCCTGCATAAAGGCTTAGAGGCAGCCACTTGGAGGGGGAGGGGCAGTCCCCTGGAGGGGAGAAGGGCCTTGGAAATGTGCTTCGCACGTTTGAGGAACAGCCAGGGGTCGGGAGCTGGAGTTGTGTAAACATTGGGGTGTGCATGGAGTTGGATGCAGCCCCCACAAAAAAATAGGTCTCTGTCCTATTCCTGAAACCTGAGAATTGCCTTAGATGGCGAAAAGTGTGACGTTAAGGATCTTGAGATGAGGCCTTCGTTCTGGGTCATTTGGGTGGGTCCGAGGTGCAATCACACATGTCCTTAGAAGAGAGACAGAAGGAGGAGAGACAGAGGCTCAGGAGGCCACGTGACCACGGAGGCAGAGACCGGAGGGACGCGACCACAAGCCAAGGATTGCAGACACGCACTAGAAGCTGGAAGAGACCAGGAAGGACCAGGAGCGCAGCCCTGCCGACGCCTTGACTTTGAACTTCCGGCATTCGGCTGTGAGAGCTACATTCTTATGGTTTTAGCCACCAAGTTCGTGGTCATTTGCTACAGCAGCCACAGGAAATGAATACGGGGGTGAGCGGCGGTGAGGAGGTCTGAGGCTGAGGCGCAGGAGACATCGGCCGTCACCCAGACACGAGGTCCTTAGCCTCGAGGAGCCCGTGCAGGGGCCGCCCCACACGCAAGCCGGCAGCTGCATTCGCTGTTCCGAGTGCTCTGGGGGCAGAGAGAAGGGCATGGCTGGGCCCCTCTGATCAGCCAAACCAACCAGATGTGTTTTTCATGGGGAACAAGAGGCCATGTGCCCTCAGGGCAGCGACACGGTTGTGTGTAAATATTTAGAGAACTGGGTGTGATGTGTTCCTATAAGAAGAGATTCATTTCCTTTTCTTTGAATGATTCTTTGAATGACAAAGTGGAAACGCCCAATTGTTTTCACGCCAACATACAGGCGGGTCAGTGCCCTCTGTGGGCTGAGGCAGGAGGACGGAGGGACACGGGAGGTGGAGTAGATCTCGACCAGCAGCCTTCCAAGGGGTGACAGCAGAACCTAGGCTCCGTTAACCCTGAGGGACCCACGAGGCACGGTCACCGACGAGAGCTGCACGGGACAAAGACTAGCCGTGTGACAAAGAATCCACAGGTGAGTGCTCTCGTCAGTCAAGTGGAATCAGGGACCTGGCAGCTGGCCGAGGAGGCAAACCGTCCTCGCCCAAAAGCAGTTTGCGGAAGACACCATTTTTCCCACGGTGCCCGCCTCTTCCCCACCCACCCCGGCTCACCCACATCACCTCTTCTCTGCTCTTCACCTGTCCAATTCCTGGCTCTAGGTGAGCAGTTACTCAAGGTGGGTGCAGCACCGGGCGCCCCTGAGCTGTGAGTGCAAGACTTTCCTTGGGCCACTCAAGAGGGGAAGAAAATCAGCCCATCAAGACGGGAGAAGCACCTGGCCGTCCAGCTAAGGGGCCGGGCGGAGCCAGAGAGCGCAACACGGAGCCCGGAGGCCGCTCTGCTCCTCAGGACCACGGCCGCCCCACTCCCTGCAGTGGGGAGCTTTTAAGGGCACCGAGGAGTGCCAGCGCTTCCCAGAATGCTCTAGGCCATGCCCCAAGCGTGCACACGCATGCCACCCCATCCAGGACACATCACCCCAGACGGCACCCCAACTTCCCACAGGAGGAAGGAGGGAGCTCATGTTCACATGTGCTGAACACCTACTGTGTGCCAGGCTTTGTGCCGGGGGCTCCGCGTGTTTCCTGTCACTTAATCCTCCCCGTAGCTTGTGAAACTGGAGCTATTGAGACCTTCCTTCCGTGACGGAGAAAACCGAGGCTCGGGGGACCTCAGGAGACCTGCCCAGACTCACGCCGGCTGGTCCTCACATCGCACCATCTCCTGCAGGCTCAGGGTCCATCTTACCGCCACCCCCTCACGGTGGTCACTGAACGTCGCTCGGGGCCAGCCCTGCTCCAGGGCTACACACACAGAAACAAGCACGGCGCTGCTTCCCCAGGGAGGCCTCCGATGCTGGGAACGGTCCGGTTTTGAACACAAGTGTGTTCGGTTTGAAAATCCCCGAGGTGTGCTCTCGCCACCTGTGCATTTACCGTATTTAAAGAAACAAAACCTAATCCCCACCTTCACTGAGGTTACATCCCGGCTTGTGGGGGACAGTGACCAGATGCGGCAGGCTGAGTCAAGGCCCCCTTCTGCGGTGAAAGGACTTTGCAGATGTGGCGAAGCTCAACATACTGACATGGGGGATTATCCTGGATTATCCAGGTGGGCCCTGACTATGATGTCAAACATCCCTGGAAGAGGGAGGCAGGGCGAGTTTTGTCACACTTGATCACCACCTCAGAGAAGCTTCTCGACCACCCTAGCAGGAAGGGCAAGCCCCCAGCACTGCCCGCCCCTGGCACGGACCACACCTGACGCTTCTGCCGTGAGCTCCATCAGCCCTGCTCACAGCTGCCCTCGACACCTGCAGCATGGCTGCAGCTAAATAAACACCTGCGGAGGGAGTGGACCGCTCTGGGGGTGGCGGGCTGGAGGATTAGTGCCAGGAGTCTGGCTTTGGAGCCCTCTGGGAGCCCCCACCCTCTGGTGGAGACCCCTCCACGCAGCAGGCCACGGCTGTCCCATAAGGCCCTTGAGCAAAAAGGGGACGCAGCCCAGGGCAGGGGCGTTTGCAAAGCGAGTCTGCAAAAGCCTGCTGAGCGGCCAGGAGTCGGGTACAGTCGCCATGGCAGGCGGCCCACGCTCACCTGCCCGTTTCCTCGTGGACGGGAAGGCTCTGCAGAGCCTGGGACCAAGCCGGGTGCCTTGGCTTCCTTTCCCACCCGCAGCCTTGAACTTGGGAACTGTGGCTCAGCCAGTCCTGCGTCAGGAGTTCACAGCGGGCAGGGTCGGCGCCTGCAGCTGCCTTTGCTTTCCCGCTATAATTTTGACTCTTAGGGACTGCTTTTGTATTTCAATCTCGGTTGTTTGTTTGTTTGTTTTTAATTTTCATGGCATAGTTACTTGGTTGCAAAGTCAGATTTACCAAACAAGGTTGCTTGTGTTTCCTGAGGCTCTTAAAACAAACGACCATAAACTCAGTGGCTTAAAACAACAGGGTTTGGAGACCAGAAGTCCAGACGCCAGGCCCTGCGGGGGAGGCTCCTCCTGGGGGCTCGAGGGGGGCTGTCTCCTCCTGGGGGCTTCCCACAGCCTTGGCTCGTGGCCCCTTCCCGAATCGCTCCTGCCTCTGCTTCCGTCCTCACGGCTCCTCGCGCTCCAACCCGCCTGCCCCCCACTTACAAGGACCTTGTGAAGACCTTCCCCTCCCCACCCAGGAATCCAGGACAATCTCCCATCTCCGGGTCCTCAACTTATCACACCTGCAAAGTCCCTTTGGCCGTAAGGTCAGGTATTCACGGATTCTGGGGATTAGGGCGTGAGCATCTTTGGGGGGCTTCATCTTCTCTACCACAGGAGATACATTCCAAGAAGTCTGGCTTCCATCCCTGCCCCCACCCCTCAGCAGAGGAAACCATTCTTGAAATTTATATACCTTAAAATTCGCTCTGTGGTGTCTAGTTCCGTGGGTTCGGACGGATGCTCCCACCCCACAGTGGAGTCCGGACACAGTTACTTGGAGACAAGGGAGGGGTGTTTGGAGCCTGGCGGGGTTCTCCCAGCAAAGCAAACCCAGCCGGGCCGTGGGAGTGGGCGGCAGGAAGAATCGAAGGCCAGTAAGAACAGACTGTGTGGAGGTGACATTTTAGAGGGAACAAGATGCCAGGCAACCAGTGTTCACTATTCAATGGCTGGCACAGGGCACTTCAGGGGCCTGGTGCTACCTCAGGTTGTAGCTGTGAGGTCGGGAGCCCCTTCCCCTCTTGAGGTGGTGGTGGTCCCCTGGCTGTGGCCGGGGCTCTTGGAAACCTCATTGAAATGAAGAGTGGGCTCATGGGTGCTGGCCGGGCAGCCGGTCTCTGACGGCATCCCCAGAGAGAACAAGGAGCTAGGGGCCCTTTCTTCGGCCGCCAAATCAAAGCCGACCCCCGCTCCACAAAAAGACGGAGAGTGAATCACTTCTCCAGTGGCTGCATTTCCTTTGAGGGGCCTGTCGCTGGCACCGGGCGGCGGGAGAACATTTTGTCATGCGTGTCAGCGGCCTTTCTCCCGCCTCGGAGGGCCCGGGAGCTGTGCGACCCCCGAGGAGCCCCTCGCTCATCCATCAAACTCATGACGAAGTGACAGATTGCTGTCTTAGAGCCATGCCCCAAAGCCAACTACCGGAAGGTGTCAAAGGCCTGTCCCGGGGGACAGCCCCTCCCCCCAGAGCCTTTCTGTGGGGGCAGGGGGCAGAAGGCTTACTGATCACTCAGGAAGTTGCCCTGGGGGTCGGGCTGCCGGGGCTCCCCTTGCCATTCCACCGCAGCCAGGGGTGTCCGCCCCCCCCCCAACACCCGACGTCCCAAACTCTTGTTACCTCCAAAGGTGGCTTTGAGAGGTCCAGACAACTGGCCTGCACCTCTGGGCCCGCATGGCCCGGCGCCTTCCTCCCCTCTGCACCCAGGCTGCGGTCCACGGAGAAGCCGTCCACTTCCTCCCCCAGCCTCCGGCACCTCGGCGACCCAAGCCGTTCGCTGACACCAGTGATGATGGCTACGCTGAGGACAGGAGCAAGAGCCGACAGGTGGCCCGGGCAGGGTGGCACGAGGCCAGGGCAGGCTGCTCCGAGTGGGCGACTTCTAGCCGAGGCCTAAAAGCTGAGAGGACAGTGGCTGTGACCGGGAAGGGCCGGGTGGCACGCGGGGAGCCGGGAGGGCCCAGGCGGGACTGTTCGGGCACCAGCTCCGGGGGTGGGCCCCTGCGCCTGGCGGGGGGTGGGAGAGGCGGCTGCCACTCGGGGTGGGCGAGGGCGTGGAAGGTGCCTGGGTGTCGGGGTCAGGGCTCCAGGCTAGCAGCCCACCTCCTCATTCACTGACGATTTGTTGTCTGGGCATTGGGAAGAGAGACGTGACCAGCCCAGAAAGGGGTGGCTTTCTGCCCGGGGTCGCATAGCAAGCAAGTCACAGAGCTGGGTCCCCACCGCTGTCTCTGCCTCCTGCCAGCGCCGCGGCATGGGGGCTCCGCCTACCGCCGGAGGGAGCCTGTGTGTGGATGGAGCCAGCGCCCGAGTCCCCGGGCTGACCCTCCACCCGCCCGACGTGGCTGAGGGTGTCGAAGAAAAGGCCCAGAGGTGACCGAGGCCACCACCGAGAGCAGCCTGGTGGCCAAGCCCAGGGCACGGGCAGCCAGTCCTGGCCCTGCCTGCAACCAGAGGCCCTGGGCCGCTGCAGCCAGCCGGCCCGCAGGAGCCCGCTCTGCCCGCCCGGACTCCCCCGGCCAGTGCCGCAGGAAGCCCCTGCTGTCCACCTGTCCGCTTCTCCTGCTGGACCACGGTCCCCGGGACTTGCGTGGCCAGTTGCGTCCTGCTCCGCCAGCAGGTGTGACGTGGCCCTGGGCCTCCGCTCAGGAGCCTCCTGCGGTCGCCCCGCCAAGTGTGACTTCCAGCAGAGGAGGTCCCGCTGTCACCGACCGTCCACAGTGGCCCGGCCTGCTGGGTGGTCTAGACGGGAGGCAGCCATCGGTGGGTGCGCGGGCGAATTTGTCCCGCCAGGAAGGGCGTGTCTGTGTCTGTTTTACGATTACTCGGGCGGCGCCCGGCGGGGGTGGGGGTGGGCACAGGGGTCCCAGCGGCTGCTGGCTTTTTCCCTGACCTGTCCCGGTCAGGACGGCCTGGGAGGAGGCCAGGCTGAGACGTCAGAGGCCGGCACGTGCGTGGGCAGAGCGCGAGGAGAAAGCCGACCTGGGCCGAGCCCCAGCGGGCGGGCGGGCGCTCTGCTCTCCCTCTGGGCTCCGGGGAGGGGACCGAGGTGACACCGACCGAGCTTGCACGGTGAGCACGGCCGAGGCCTTTCTCTGCTCGACCCCCAAAACACCCTCGTGCTCCGGCGACGGTCGCGGTTTGGGGATGATGTCTGTTTTCCAGATGACGAGGCTCGGCAGGGTCCCGGCGTGCCCTGGGCCACGAGAGCCGGATGGCGCAGCAGGACGGGCGTCCGGCGGGCCTTCCTTCCCCCGGGCCCCAGCTGCCCCAGCTGCCCCAGCTGCCCCACACGCGACCTCGGGCGAGTCCCGGACCGTCCCCCAGCCGGGTCTCTGAGCCGGCAGGTGTGGCCGAGAGGTGTCTCCAGGCCGAGGCTCGGGGACCCCGCTGGCCCAGGGCGTGGCACTGCCGTGCTCCAAGACAGAGGAGGTTGACGACGTCATCATCGTCACATCGGAACCCGCTCCGAAAGAGGCCACGCAGGACAGCAGAGCCAAGTGTCACGCTGCCACCACCCTCACAGGGGCAGGGACCCAGGCCCCCTGTGCGCGTCCGGGGACACCGTCTGCCCCCACTTGGGAGGGACAGCACGCCCTTTGAATCAGGGAGAAGTGACTCGCCCCTCCCCCGCCCACCTAAAGAGCCAGGTGCCCGCAGAAGACAGGCTCGCGTGGGCAAGGCACCTGCCCTTGTCATCCGATGCCATCAAGGCTGGAATTTCTCATGGGAAAAGCAACGCTTTGGCTGCATGAAGGCGGGGGCAGCGGGCGGCCTGGTGGTCACAGGGGCGCCCGGCCGGGGCCGTGCGAAGTCCGCCGTTATCTGTGCTGGGGCCGTTTGGCTTCTGCAGGGCACAAACAGGACGATTGAGGTGGGCGGCCGTGTCTTTCCGGACGCCCAACGTCCCCTCGCTAATTGCCACATCAAATGATCGGGAACCCCCCAGTGGAAGCCCTCAAATTACCGTGAACACACACCGCCGCACGAAGGCCAAGGGGCGCCCTGCTCCCCCCGGATCGGGTTTCTAGCGGGGGCGGAGATGCAGGCAGGTTCCGCTTCCCCGCCAGCCGGCTATGCCAGCCCGGCCGCCCCTCACCCATTGTCTCCGGCCGTCCAGCCAGCACGCGGCCGCCTGCACAGAGGCCCTCTCCCCTGGTCACGCCCCGGTGACAGGGTGCCAGCTCCCAGGCCGGGGCCCACACAGGCCAAAGGAGGGGGAGCCGGCAGCCTCGGCACCTTCAAAGGGGCCATCAAGCGCTGAGGTGACACTGAAGCCTCCGCGTCAGCCCCCCACCCCTTGGGGCTCTTTGCCATCCTGACTGGTGGGGGCAGGGGAGGCTGGAGTCTGGGGGCCGGCCCCCTTGGCTCCCCTGTTCCCGGCAGGTCCAACTCCTGTATCAAAACTGGGGACACGCTTTACTGAATGCTCCCGAGGCCTGTCAGGCGGGAGTAGAAGCAGCACCCCCATTTTACAAATGGGGAAACTGAGACTCAGAGAGGCCCAGAGCCTTGGCCCACGGCTGCCCACAGGCTGGCAGGGGAGAGACACTCATCACCCAGTAGCGACGACTAACCCCCGACTTCCTAACGTCCACGTGATGTCAGGGGCGTGTGACTATCAGTTCTGAGAGGCACACACAGCTCCGGGGGGTGTGGCTGGTGACAGTCCCCTGTTCCAGGCTGCTCCCCTCCCGAGGCCTAACATCTCTCTCCACACGAG
>JAQQSQ010002004.1:0-11547 GCA_028627145.1 Eidolon dupreanum
GAGCCCCTCGGCTGGTTACCTCTGGTCACGTGCAGTCTTGATCTGAGTGTACCCCACAGTGCACTAACAACCTGCTCACCTTTTGAGCCGCAGCGGGGAAAGGCTGGGAAGCAGAGTGTCAACTTTTAAGAACTGGAAGATCTCACGTGACAGTCAAGACCCCCAGTCTTTCCTGATAACTAACAGGATCCCACCAATGACCCCGCTGCCTCACCCTGGCCCCGGGCCAGCTCCCCTGACTTGTGGCGTCACAGCCTGTGACCTTGAGGCTGGGGAGACCCAGAAAGGACTCCCTGCGCCCCTCAGGCCCCCTCCACAGCAGCCGAGGCCCGTGGGGGTCCCGTCCCTCCCCAGCACCGCTCTGGACCTTACCGAAGCGGCATCCACGGCATCCTCCTCTTCCCCCTCGTCCCGGCCATCTTCGATCTCCTCCATCACCTCGGCCTTGGCCTCAGCCACCAGCTCCCGCAGAGCCTTGTTGCTGGTGACGCTGCTGACGAAGGGATGCTGAAGGGGACGAGACGCCTGGGTTAGAACCGCTTAGGGCTGTGGGGGAGGAGGGCAGGCAAAGGCTGGGGGAACGTGAACTTGAAGAGGGAGACCCAGAGGCAGCTCAGAAAGCCCTGTGTGTGACACGCCCCTCTGCCATTCACCGGCTGTGACACTGAGAATGTCACTTTCCCTCTCTGAGCTGCAGGCACCTCGCCTCTGAGGAGACAATAATACCAAACCTACAGCAGATTATTAAATGAGATGACGCACACCAAAGTGCTTCGCCCAAAGCGGGAGCGGAAGCCACGTTGGGGCAGTTTGTGTTATTGGCTTTCTTTTTTTAAACGGTTTTAATACACGGTTTTAAAAACATATACTATACATGCCCGCGCACTTCATTGAACTATTAAATAACACAGCAAAGTCCACAGTCGTCAAGCTCAGTGACTTTTCCCACCTTTTTCATATATATACACCTAGCGTAACCGCCACTAGCCCAAGGCACAGAACATGTCCATCACCACGGAAAGGTGCCTGTACCCCCACGCAGTCCACCCCACACCCCACAGTCGCCTAGCTCAGAGCCATCCTGCCTGCGCCTTAACTTTACGCGAACAGAATCAGCTGGTAAGTTGCCTTTTGTGGCTTCAAGCAGCCTGAGCTGAAACCTCGGGGTCTGCCTACACTGCCGTGTGTGTCGCGAACTGTCTCTCTTTCATTCCCGTGCAGAATTCTGCTGCATGAACGTGTCAGTTCACTCATTCGTTCGGCTGCCGATGGGCACACGTGTCGTTTCCTGGTTTCGGCAACTGTGACTAAAGCTGCCGTCAACACGCCCAGATGGCTTCGGGTGGACGTGTGCGCGTGCAAAAGTTTGAGGCGGCGTGCTATTCCACTCCGGGGCGTTCACAGAGCTGTCCCGTGTTTCACAAACACTGCAAAACACCAAAGCTTCGAGGCCTCCGGTGTGAAGTCGGCACAAACACCTTCCTGGCGAAAAGGCTGTCACGGGGCGTCTTCTCCCAGCACCAGGCTGTGGACGGGGATGTGGCTTCCTCAACTCGCCACACCTCGCCGGGGTGCTCAGGAAGCACACGGGGGCGGGGGGAGGGGGCGTTCAGCGGGAATTCGTTTATTTGAAATTTACAGGAAAGCTCTCATGGAATTCAGTGTTTTTACTGTCAGAAAATTTATCCGTGGGGGAACAGTGTCAAGACTGCAGGGAATCGTGCAAATGACCAGAGAAAATAAATTTTCTATAGGACCTTGAAAACATATTCACAACTGAAAGGTCCACTAAAAACACTGTTATCTTCATTTAAGGGGCCGGGGGGTGGGGGAGGCAGGGGCAAAAAGAAAAAACAATCAAACAAACAGGTCATCTGTGGAAGGCCACGGGCAGAGCCCTATTCAACTGGGTCGTCACCTGGACTTTGCACACCCAACAGCAATAAACCATTCTTCCCTTGCCCCACCCACACAATGATTCGCACCACAGCCACCACGGCCAGGTGGGAGACCACAGTCCGTAACCGAATGATGAGATCATTTCAGCTCTGGTAACAGGGAGCATGAGGCCAGATCAACTAGGCCTGGGCGGGCGAGGCTACTTAGGGCTGTGGTCAAAGGGGTCTCCCGGAACCGGAAAAAGGGACATTAGAGCTGAGACCTGAGGGAGCGGAAGGGACTGACTAGGGAAAGATGTGGCACAGAGAATGCCAGGCAGAGGGAGCAAGTGCAAAGGTCCTGAGGCAGACTGGGCTTGGTGAGCTGGAGGCAACAGGCCGGAGCAGCAGAAACTGTGGGCGAGCAGCATGGGGGAGCCACAGGGGAAGGACGGGGGGAGCACACGACGCCCCTCGTGAGAAGCTTGGACTTGATTCTCGGAAGCCACCACAGGACTACAGCATAGCAGTGATGTTGACAACCGTGTAAAGGTGTCATTCGGCCTGCTGCATGGTTCCAGTGGGTCTTGGGTGAGACTGTGAATGCGAGTCGCTCGTGGGGGGGCAGCGGGTACAGCAGTACGGCCGGACTCAGGGCCGGGCTGCTTGGGCCTAAATCCTGCTCCCACCACCAGCGCCTCAATCTGCAGACTGGGAGCAATGGTATGGTTGCTCTAAGCATTAGAGTAAGGGTTCAAAATCTGACAGCTACATCTACATCCTGATCATCACCAATACCTTCTCATCATCTCCACCACCGCCATCACCACCACCATCATCACCACCAACATCATCTCCACCACCGCCATCACCACCACCATCATCACCACCAACATCATCACCACCATCTCCACCATCATCACCACCGTCACCACCACCACCACCAGCAGCGGCAGCAGCGGCGGCATCACAGAGATGCCTCTAAGGCACCAGTGTGCACCCGCAGCCGCTCCCATCTCCTCCCGCATCCCCACAGAGCGCAGCGTTTGGGAACAGAGGGCGAGAACCAGATCCCAAAGGCTCCCGAGCTGTGCACTGCACAACTTCGCACGCGAGGACCTGAGCGAGCAGCCACAGATCGCTCCGCGGCGGCGGCTGGACAGATGTGGCAGAAATAAATCACGCAGGCCGGGCTTCTGGAAATACCAGGTTTTCATCGGAGCAACCACATGCTGACCAGATGAGTGGCCCTTCGGGATGGCCAGGAGCCGCGCCTCGAGGCTGAACCATCTGCTCTGCTGCCCCCCCCCCCGACCAATCCAGGGTCCTTAGGAAATGGGGGCTGCGGGGGGGGGGCGGGCGGGCGTGGAGGAGAAAGCCGTCGATGGAGGGGCAGGTGAACGGAGCAGGTCCCCTGGACGGCTAGATGCTGGAATCCGGGGCCAGCAGGGCCCACAGACGGGCAGGCCCCCTGTGGCTCATTAGGTCTGGATCACTTTTTTGTCACCTGGGCTGAGACACAAAGCGCAGACCCCCCTCCCCACATCGACTCCATGGGGGTATGTTCACAACACACATTTCCTCGCCCCCCAGGCTGCCAAGGCCCAGTGAGGAGACAAAGGACACCGGGGTGAGTGCCTACGGGGGGACAGGCTGGCACACAGGTGCCCAGAAAGAGCTCGCCCCCCGCCCCCCCCGCAGGAGGCCCAGATCTGAGGGGAATCTGCCATCTGCTCCTTCAGGAAGAGGAAGAGCTGCTCTGTGCCATCGCTGTGGGGAGCCCCAAGGTGCCACACAGCTCGCCAACAGGCCCCCGCCTTCCGGCCAGGACCTCTCGGCCATGCGCAGACATCCTGAGCCAGTTTCCCTCCGCGTGCCGAGAACCCGTCGGCCAGGGGCTCCCACATGCCAACGCTGCCCTTTGAAAACGCCTAACGACGTTTTCACATTTTCAGGCGTCAGCAGCTTCCCTTCAATCTTCCCTCCCTTCTAACTTCTCTCTTTCACATCACTTCTTTCCTTCATTCATTTGGAGGCAGCTAATCAGAGGGCTAAGAGTACAGGCTTGGGGACCGGACAACTAGGATCAGAATCTCAGCTGTCACTCACAAGCTGTGTGACCTCGTGCAGGTCACCTCACCTCTCTGCACCTCAGTCTTAGCTTCTGTTGAATAGGGATCTGAACAGTGCCTCCTCCTAGGGCTGTCATGATGACTAAATCAGTTAACCTTCGTTACACATTTTAGAACAGCACCTGGCATGGACAGGCTTACATGGCCACGTAACAGCGTGTTATGGAGACACATCGGCGAACGAATCAAACACTTCTGCCCTCGGAGAGCCGACGTGCTAGTCAGAAAGAGCAACAGTAAACGAACAAGTTAAATGCCACCGTGTTACATGCCAGGGAAAAAGGAAAAGTAGGATAGGGAGAGAGAATTAGGAATGTCAGGGGACATCAAGTTTGCCGTTTAAATAGGGTGGCAGAGGGAGGACTCACCGACGAGATGACACCTGCACAATGACTGAGGAAGACAGCCAACCACAAAGAGGCCTCCGGGCAAAGGCCCTGAGACAGGCTGAGCCCCGTGGGAGGCCAGGGCGGCTGGCGCCGAGGGCGACAGCCGTGACGTTACAAGTGGCGCCTACGGGATCTCATTCACTCACGCAATTCCGAGAAGGGAGCACTTCCCACATCCTACAGGTGAGGAGAGTAAACTCGGGGCGCGGAGAGAGAACTAAGGGTCCAGGCAGGCGAGCCTGACGTCAGAGCCTGGGTGACCGCTGGGCGCGACCGTCCCAGAGGATGTCTGCCCAATCGACGAATGAGCCACAGACCGAAGGGGCTCGAGGCAGATGCAGGAGAAGGAGAGAGGCCAAGAGGAACCTCCTAGAAGCTGCCGGACACAAGGGCCGAGGCGGGGACATGACCAGCTCTGGAAGGGCCACTGGGAAGCCAAGATCTGGACTTACCTCTGGCTCCCAAGCCAGGTGGAGCCTGCTCTAAGTCAGCGTCCTCACCTGAGGGGACAGTAATGGACCGCCCTCCCCCGCTCAGGCACGGAAAGCAGAGGAAAAAGCAGACAGTGGCCTAAGCTCTGAAAGATGCTTCGTTTATCTCCAAGGATCTCTCCTTTCTCCCACTGAGAACACCGGCAGGACATTTTTTCCAACTATGGAACGGAAATTCCTGGTGCAGGCCAGGCCGCCACGTGGGGCCGAGCACAGCTGTCTGCTCGCAGCGGAATGTCCTGGAGGCCGGATGCATGGGGCCAGGAGGTGCCTGCTCACAGGAAACAATTGGCCCCAAGCGCCCGGAGCGTCTGCATCAGCCAGTGACAGCAGACTCACCCCGCCCCCACCCCGGCGGCCCCGCCAAACACGGCAACACCCAGAAAACGAGGCCCCTTGGTCCCCCACGCCTCTGCTCTCAAAGACACTGCAGAAATCCACAGGGAACAATCGTGGCCCCGGGCAGACAGACCCCATTCTACACCCTGGTTTCTTTCTGCGTTTTCACAATTCTATTCGACGCATCGAACATTCGTTGAGCACAGTGTCTGTTAAGCTAAGCATGTTACAGTATCTTCTCCGTTAACCCTCACAATGACCCAATAAGGGGGACACCACTACTATCCCCACTTCAGAGCAAGAACCGAGTCACAGAAGGGTTAAGCCACTCGCCAGGGTCTCACAGCCGGTAAGTGGCAGAGCTGGGATTTAAACTCAGGATTTTCCAAACCCCGGTCCACACGTAACTGAGCTGCACTGTAGCCCCGAATGTCAACCTCGGGCGCCACGCCTGACACCCAGCAGGTGCTCGGGAAAAGTGGCTGGACATGAAGAAAGACTCGGCCCTTGGGGTGGCCTCTTCCTCCTGTCCTCCTACCGCACGACAGAGGCTGTCACATGCGTGGAAGGACCAGAGTGGACAGGGCATGCCGGCTGAGGAACGGATGGATGGTCGTGCACACCGCCACCGGAGCCGGATGAGAAACGAATGGCTGACCCCGGCGGTCGCCCAAAGGACGGGCAGGCCGAGGGCAGGCCAAGGGCAGGCCGCCGGCCCCGGGGAGGGGCCGGGGACCCACTCACCTCCAGCAGCTGCGCGGCGCTGGGCCGGGTCTCCGGGTTCTTGTCCAGGGCCGTCTTCAGGAAGTCTCGGAACTCCGCAGACCTGGGGGCGCGGGCGGCGCGGTGAGCTCCGGGCAGCGCGAGCCGGGAGAACGCGCCGCGCCACAGCCCACCCTCCCGGGGGTTCTGTGCCTCCCACGCGCGCCCGGCGGACGCAGGGCGCCTTCGTGAGCTAAAGGAACAGGCGACGGGCCCTTCGACTTGACCTCATCACGGACGTCACTATACAAACGGGGACATGGAGATCAGAGCAGCAGGGACCTGCCTAAGGCCACGGAGCAAAACGCGGCGGTGCTGGGGTTCAAGCCTGAGCCCCAGTTCCCGGCCCAGGCCTGCGCCATGTGGCTGCTGGGGCTGCTCTTCCCACGGTGCACCCTGGTTTCCTTGGGTCGCCAGTCGGCTTTGATGGGGTGCCTGTGTGCAGCCCGCCGAGGGGAGGAGGAGGCAGGAGGGCCCAGGGAGCTCAGAACGGCCTGGGGACCCCAGGCTCCACCTACTCCCCCACTTCCGGCGAGCCCCAGCACCCCACCCCCACCCTGCCCGCCCCGCGTGCCGGCCGCTGCTCGTCCAGCGACACCCTGGCTCCTTACCACTTGGACGGCGTGAGCAGCGTGGGGGGGTCCGACTTGGCGATCTTGAGCAAGACCCGCATGGGGTTGAGCTCATGGTGCGGGGGCTCGATCTGGGCCATCTCGATCAGAGTGATGCCCAGGGACCAGATGTCGGCTTTGTAGTCGTACGGCGTGTCTTTCATGGTCTCGCACATCACCACCTCGGGGGCCATCCTGAACCAACCAAGGGACAACAGAGGGCTCAGAACCTGGCCTCCGCGGGCGCTTCTCAGCGCCCCAGCTCCAGGCCCAGCACAAGCCAGCGTCGGGGGGCTGGCGGCACTCCTGGGTCATGATTCACATGACTGTCCATCCCACCGTCTTCTGCGTGACGGGTCTTCACACAGAAAGATGCCTTCCTTCCAAGGCGCTCCACGGCCTCGTCCTGCTGCAGCTCCCGATGCCTACCACAAGGTGGCAGCAGCCATCCAGAGCACAGAGTCCTGGGGAGGGCAGTGGGGGCAGAGGGGAAGGGGCTCAGAAAACACTGGGGCGGGAGGGGTGGCGGAGAGACTACAACGCAGGGAGAGGAGGGATGGAGAGAAAAGGAGAAAGAGGAATAAAAGGGCAGAGAGAGAGAGAGAGAGAGAGAGAAAGAAAGGGTGAGTAATAAGCCAGCAAGGTGCCTAACTGCACAGTGGGGAGTAATGTGCACGAAAACCAGAAAGCAGTTAGGTGTGAAACTGAAGGAGTGTTTTTAAACAGTAATAGTTTTGGAAAAGGGAACACAATGAACTGGAGAAGTCCAGGGAGACTTCACGGGAGAGCAGGAAGTGAACTTGTATTATTCACCCTCGTAGCCCCAGCCCCAGCTCTGAATCTCTACTTGCTGAACTAATCAAGAATTGAACTATTTTTAGGGGTTCCAGTTACAGAACCATTAATGGAACATTTTCCATGTGCATCTATAGGCACAATCCCATTTAGTCCTCACAATAATGCATTACGTGGGTGCTATTTTACTTTTATATTGTTACTATTACTATATTTACACTATTAATTACATTATTCTATTTCCCAGATTTTACAGATCGGGAAACTGAGGCACAGGGATGCTAAGCAACATGGCTAAGGTCACAGCTCTAGTAAGTGGAAGACTGGGCCCAGACCCAGCAGGCTGACTCAGGAAGCCTGGCCTCCTATCCACTCTCTCCTGGACTGGCCAGGGGTCACCTTGGGGAGTTTGTGGTTTAACATTTCGTCCACCATTCCACTTCCAGATGCGGCACAACTCACCAATAAGGCGTCCCTATGAAGGAATCTCGTTTCTGCAGAGTTTTCAGATTCTTGGCAGACACACCAAAGTCAGCTGCAAGACAAAAATCTCAGATAGAGTATTCCATGGACATTCCTCCACCCACAGCCCTGGGTGTGAATTCAGAGATACGCATTCCAAATCAACTAACAGATGCCAGCTTCTATCTTGCAATTTAGCGATCCTTACAATTATACATACTGCCGTCAGGATGTATTGAGACATGCATTTTCCTACTTACTAATGAGAGGATAAACTGAAGAGCATTTTAGGAAAGCAGTTTGGCAAGAAATTGCAAGAACCTTTAAAATATCCATACTCTCCAAACCAAGTAATGCCAAACCTAGGAATCTACCCTAATGAAATAACCTTAAATATAAACAAAACTTATGGATAATGACGTTCATCGATGTGCCACTGTAATAGTGATAAAAACAACCACAATTGCTTAGCTTTCACAGGGAGCAATTTTAATTAGCAATAATCGCACCTCAGGCAGACCTCTGGCTGGACACAGCCATTGATTGAAGCTTAGGGGGTGATTTTAAATGTTTTTATATATGACATATATAATATACCCCATCTTTTCCAAAAGGATTTAAGACGGTGTGTCAAACACATACACACAGAGTAAGATCAAACCAAGAAATGAGGAGAGATAAGAAAGATAAAGGGTAAACAACTGAAGAGATTAAGTATGATATACCCCACATGATGGAAAGTTTTGTCATTAAAATTAGTTCTGAAGTATTTTTATTCAATATCTTAATACTGAAGTATACATATTAACACATATCGATACTAAACATTTAATGTGTTTCATATTAATATTTAATATGTATTGAAATACTTTTATACTTGATATTATTTTATTTATATGCTTATAAAGTTAAGTGGCAAAAGAGGGAGATGCACAATTGAATATATTGAATGATCAAAATTATGCCCCCTCCCCCAGAAAAGGGCAAAAATACACAAAAAACTGACTTGGAGGAAACAACCGGACTGTGTAATGGCTGTCTGTGAGAGGTGAGGCTAGATCAGGTTTCTTCTACCTTCCTGAATTCCATGAATTCGCTATGACAAACATGTCTGATTTTCAGGACTAACAAAAAATAAAATAAATCAATTCCTCTTTAAGCCCACAGCTCACACGGCCAGTGCACACAGAAGAACCCAGGGCCACCAGCAAAAGGGGTTTCCTCCAGCACTCCCGGCTTCCGGCACAGAGTTTCATCACGATTTAAAAATAAACTCAGGAGGCAGTGACACCTTGCGAGCACCAGCCCTGTTCAGCCTGAAGCCATGAGGAAGGAGCAAAGGTGTTGTAACTGCCGAACACTCCAGGAGCCTCTGCCCTGGGTCTTGAAATGAGCTGGCCCCAAAGCGGTCAGGTGACACTTGCTGTATTCAATTGAATTCAAACCAGGAAGGGGTGTCATGCTGAGAGCGTGGGCCGGCATTTGAGAAAACTGCCTTCCAGTCTTGGCTCCTGAACTTCACTGGTTCATTCATGCCAGCGCCCTCGGGAGCCAGACACTAGCCAGGGGCAGGGAATATGGTGGGGGCCAAAGCAAACTCAGTTGGTCCTTGCCCTGAGGCAGCTAGCTCCAAGTTCAGTGGGAAGCAGACAGCAATCACGTCAACACCAACACCTATCTATTCATAACTGCAAAGTGATAGAAAGATGGGGCTGCAGGGGCAGGAGACTCTACAAGTGGGGGGGGGGACCTCCAGATGGGGGGTGATAAGGGGGGAATGGCCTGGGGAAAGAACTGCTGAGTGCCTCAGGACTACCCATTCATTCAACAAATATTAACTGAACACCTATTTTGTGCCAGGCACATAATGAACCCACATCCTCACCCTCGTGTGGCTTGTCGCTAGTGATGGAAACAGGCCCTCCACAACCACCACGTGGCAGAGCGCGCAGGGATGGAGGGGCTCGGGGAGGGGGCAGCCACTGTAGACAGGAGGTCAAGATCTGGCGGAAGATAATTCCAGGCTGAGGAAACTTGCTGGGTGGAGGACCCTGGGGGGTGGGCAGGGCAGCGTGGCCAGAGGAAGTGGGGCTGGAAGCAGATAAAGCAGGAGACAGGCAGGGGCCAGGGCAGCTGCCAAGCCTGACCCTCAGCTTCTGTCTGTAACAAGGTGGGGTGATGCTACTTTGTAGCACTGTCGTGAGGTTAAGTGGTACAAGGAAGCACTCAGCTCCAAGCCCGGCTCCTGGTAAACGCTCCACGGCACATGAGCCTGAGGTTTGGGGCTGGGACGAGGCTGAGGCTGTCCTGAGACCCCTCCTGGACGTGGTCAGAAAAGCGGGTCTCTGAGCCGCGGATGCTAACCAGACAGCAGTTGCTCAGTCAGCTGATGGCAGCCCTCACAGGGATGGTCTTGCCAGGAGAGGGAGGGCCCTGTCACCTCCCAGGGTGGGAATGGCAGGCCCGGCAGCTGCTGCGGGGTGAGGTGCAAACCCAGGTGAGAAGCCAGCTCTGGTGTTCACAGCCCTGGTGGCCTAGGCTAGTCACCACCCCTCTGGGCTCCTGGGTAAGAGTCGGGGCTGGGCTTACTTCCTGCCTGCTGGGTCCTGGGGAGGCGGAGGGACCTCCCCAGCAAACACCAACAAGGCTGACACAGCATCCCAGGAAATCTTGTGGGACCGGTAACTGCCTGTGAGACCCAGCATGAAGCTCCTAGGAGGAAGCAGCCACTCCCCAACCATGCCTGGCCGGTCCCTTCCTGAGGAGAGACAGGAAAAGCAGAAACCACCAACTTTCACAATGACACCCAGTAGGCCCCCGGGGCCCTCCCTGAGGCAAGTGCTGGCCAGTTTTCTGTGTAGCTGCTACTTCCCCTTCTGCTCCAGAAAATGGGGATCCGCCAGGAGGGTGAGGCAGCCCCTCCCGGGGGCAGGGCGGCCCCAGCCGCTTGCCCCTGACTGGAGTTGGTGGGCAGTGTCCACCTTGGGGACAGCTGCCCTCAGACAATTCAAGGGGGGCGTTCCACCAGGAAGTCTCTTCTGCTGAACAAGCCGCCCCCTCTCTATCTGCCATCTGAAAACAAGTCAGCGACAAAGAAAGCGGGCGGGGAGGGGCTCTCCCTCCTCAGACCATCAAGGCCACAAGGCACAGGCCATTTGTGGGGTGTCTGCAGCTGCACCCCGGCCCCATGTCTGGTACACAACACCCTCAGCAGGGTGACCAGATGAACAAGTGAACGAACGGACAGACTTTGCTAGAATGCCTTTCCTCTTGTATTTTTAGGAAAAATGACAACACTGGGTTTTAAGAAATATAACTGACAATAATTCTATTTCTAAAACTAGATCCCCAAAACTAGATTTATAATAGATGGATGCTTACAAAAAAGCATTATTCAAAAGAGTGGAAAACTAGACACAGACTAAGTTGCTGATGGAGCCCGGTTGGAGACTATAAGGTAAATGATGGCTCGCCCCGACCTTGAGGTCATATGCAGCCCTGAAAAAGAATGAGGTCGCGATCATACGTGCTAACTTGGGAGTCTGTCCATGACACGTTGTCCCAAACAAGCTGCTGACGGACCAAAGCGTACCGTAGAACGTACGGCGTGATTCCAGGAGCATCTTAAAGGAACCACGCCCGTGTATGGGGTGTGCACACGCCACGGACACGTAAGTGTCTGGAGGGCT
>JAQQSQ010002005.1:0-11547 GCA_028627145.1 Eidolon dupreanum
CAGGTCCTTTTCCCTGGTGGGGTGTCCTTGTTCCAGCTCTTGATGAATGTCCCCAACTATCTCTCACCCGCACCTTGCATCTCGTCCCTTTGCAGCCCGTCGGACCACGGAGTGAGCCTTGTTATGACCTTTGTCTCCATCTCTACAAGGATGGATCGTAATTAGAGGATTCCCCGGGAATTCCATGATTCTTTAACAAACTGGTTGCACAATACGGGAAAAGCTGAACTTGGAGGTAAGGAAGCAAATAAAAAGAGGCTTAGTTTTCTTGAGATCGGAGGGACTGGGAAGAACTAAGCAGCCCTGTCAATGCGGAGACGTGTTGGAGGAATTGGAGCGACACGTGTGTACGCTGACAGTGAGGTGGCTACCTGTGCACCCCACCTGGTGGCTGCCTGCGTGTTGGTCTCCACGCTGCTCACCAGCGCCCCCACGCACAGCTGGAGCTTAATCAATGGCATCTAACTCGGTACGAGCTTAGCAAAGTACCATTCTGCCTCAAAGTACCATCCTGCCCCACCGTCCCCAAGCTCAAGGGCACTGCTTCAGAAACTCAACTAACCTGGAGACTCACCTGAGACCTTAGGGATTCAAGACATAGCCCTGGACCTTCTGAGTCTTCTGACTTTTCAGTAGATGGGCGCAGGAATTCATACTTAACATGCAGATGTGGTGACCATTAAGGCTATGGGAACTGTGGGGAACTCTGATTTTTTCATGCTAAAGCTCTCTTTCCTTGGCTAGCATCCAAGCCTCTCCCCAACCAAGCCTCAGTTTACCCTGAGGCTTACTGTACACACCTTCTGCATCCAGCCCGCAGCTCCAGCCCACTGGGTAAGCCTGATCCCCGAACATACCTTCCTTTTCACTGTCTGAACCATTTGATTCATGTCATCAAACCTAGTTATCATCTATGTGCAAATCTCTATGCTGACACCGGGGGGGACAGAGACGGGAATTGTGTCACACTTCCTGAACTACGGGGACGCTCACTCAGCTGAGGAAATGCATGTGAGCACAAACCAGAACAAGAAGAAGGGTGCTCGGTAGACATCGCAGCCAAGCGCCGAGAAGGTAAACATCCTGCCCATCCTGCCCGTCTTGAAATGCCTCCCACCGACTTCTCAGACCTCTGAACATAAAACCGAGGCTTGCTGCTCAGCCCTTGAAAACCCTCAGAGGTTGCCAATCCGGGCTGAGAATTAATTACTTGGAATGCTTGAATAAATACAGATGCTTGAGTCCTACCCGAAACCAGATGGACCAGAATCTCTGGTTGTAAATTCAGTGGGAAGATGGAGAAGCAAACCATGAATGCCCCACGTAACTCGACGGGACTGTCCAGTTCCTGCAGGTTCTCAGACCATCCTCTGCTGTGTCCCTCTCACCCCCTCCACCCTCTCCCCCCTCTCCTGCTCTCCCTCCTCTCCCGGAAGAGTCCCTTTCTCGCCCTCAAGGGCTCCTTGGCTTCTTGGTCTTCCCGCATCAAGGGTAGTTTTTCATTAGTCACGGCATGGCCATCACAAAAGGAAGGTATTTGGGAGCCTTTTGACCGAAGCTTTTAAAATTAGAATCTAATATTGCACAGATGGGGAGGTTTATTAAACTATGTTAAGTGTGTAATTATCTCCTGAGCTCGCTCTCTCTCACATGCACACACACACACGGTGGTCTCTGGGAAATCAGGGTGACACTTGGGAAAAATGAAATCATGCAAACAAGTGTTTACTAGGTGTCTTTGACGCGCCTCGCTTAGGAAAGGCCGGGCAGCGCCCTCACTAAGTGGCTGGCATGTTAACAGCCTAATAGGATGCTGCTGCTACTTCTGGCACCTTCCACTCTATTATGACACTTCATCTTCCTAGCGCTGACTGCTGCTTAGTAATTAGAGCTCTTAAAGACGCCATCCTCATGCTGCCCAGATTCAATGGTCTTTACCTTTTTAAGAACTGCAGAAATGTGAGCGTAAAAGGCCACCTCCGTGCCCCTGAGAGGTGGGTCACTTAGGGTGGGACTAACGTTCTAAGCAATGACACCACACTAAAAATACAAGCTTTCAGGAGGCTGGGGGAGACTCATTTATTTCAGTCAAATATTCCCCATTCGTTTCTGATCTTCCTCATCATCCCGGCAGTAAAGTGTGGTGTGAGGTTATGTGACGGAGGTCCCCCAGGGCAGAGAGGGCTCCGCTGGGCCACGCCCTCTGAGTTCTATTCCAGGAAATAGTACTTCCTCAGCGGAAAAAGGGCAGTGAGGAACAAGGAGCAACTTCTCTTAAATAAAAGCCCGTGTGTGCGCGCACGCACGCACGTGTAATTCTTTATCCGTCCTTTCTCACAACAAAAAGCAAAGTGCAGCAGTCAAAAGAAAAGTTTTAAAACCTTACACTTTGACTAAAAGCACAATAAAACCCGTGCTACTTATAAACTAAGTGACGTGCTCCTATTTCGCCTTTAATTTTTTTCTCTAATCTTTGGCATTATATGATGTGATTGAAAGGGGTGTAAAAGTGAAGTCTTTCTACAAGTAAATAAGAGAATTTAAGCAATGGGAATGTGACAAAAGGAGGAAAGATAGATTAAATGACCTAAAAGTTATGGCTGGTTGTAATAAGAATTTATCAGTGATCGATCTGCTGGTTTAAAGGTAATAATGACAAGCTAATCGGACAGGGGATAGTAATGAAACCCTCAGTGACGAAGTTCCAATAGATGTCATTCTAAAGGAAGAGACAACATGTCCTCTCCCTTTTCCTCTGTTATCCCAAATCAAATGAATAAAACGCAGCTCAAACTACTTTAAGTCAGAAAACCCTGACGTGCAAACACTCGACAATCTTCTTTAACCCCATCCCTCAGTGCGGGTGGGTCCGTGACGTGCATTTCATGTGTGTGACGGCCGTTAAGAGATTTCTAGAAATCTGTCAGAAAGAGACATTTGCTCTGAGTGTGTGTATACCTACCACAGAGTCACCACTGAAACCCAAAGAAAACAGACCCAGTTGCTGTTTCCAGCAAATGTCGAGATGGGATGGCTGGCCTGTCGGCAGGGTCAGCTAAGGGGCCGGGAAGGAGAGAGACCGGGCTGGCTCCGGACACGTCTTACCTGAGCGGTTGTTGGGAGACACACGCACAGGGGAGATGGAGGGCGTGCGGGAGGAGGAGTAGGGCCTTTGCCGGTCCCTCTCGATGGTTGACGACGAGGCTACGAAGTGATATTGGGACCATCCGTCCTGCAAAGACAGCACGTTCCCAGTAAGGGGGCAAGGCAGAGTGATGCTTCGCCTCCTGACGTTTCCAAGTTCCAAGCATCTGAATTTGCAAAACACTTCTGCGTGCTGTCAAAAGAGATCTCGGAGCTCTGCGCCATTATCAAGGTTAACAGAGGCGAGTGTGAATGGAGACCCACCTCCCGTTCCTCCCAGACGGCCTGACACGGGAGTGCCGGCTTTCAGAGCTTGCTCTCCGTCCATAACGTGGAAGAAATGGTCTTTTGGCAAACCCGCTCTGGCCAGAGGCTTTTATTGAAATGGAAACGTGATGCTTGGAATGTTGGATGACCCTGAAACTGTTTTGTGCCTACCTGGTTCTCGCTCTGCCGGGCCCTCTTTTCAAGCACCTTTCACAAGTGTTTACTCTTGTTTAATCTGTTAGTGCTCAGAATGCAGAGCCGCGTTCTCCCTCTGACTTCTCTCCCTCACACTGCTTGGGATCTCCTCTCTGCCACAAACGCCCCCTCCCCACCTGCTTGACACCTTTAGCTTGACTGTCTGTATGGGTGCTGAGTATTCGTGCCTTAACTGGTGGGTTCTCTCCTTTGCCGCAGGAATGAAAGCTTCCAGCCCAGAGCACACTCGCAATGCACCCTGCTACCGAGTCCTCCATTAAGCCTTCCAATATCTAGTTAACAGATGAAAAGCATATGTACTATTTTGCATTGCAAAAAAAAAAAATACGTAAATACATTATAGATCATTTTATAAATTTAGAAGAAGAAAAAAAAAAAGCCAATAATTCCCCCGCTCCCTGAGAACTCCTGATAACATGTCATGGTATTTCCTTCCAGTCTTTTTTCTTTTTTTGTTAAAGCTTACTTCTATCGAAGTTATGTGTCAAATAGTACGGACAGTATAACAAAGAAAAGTAGACACCTGCCCCACACCCAATTTCAGTTTCATAGAGGCACCCATTTTCAACTCTTTTAGCTTTTCCTTTTTCTGGTAATATTTTGACTTTTAAGGGACTCGGTGCTCTATAAAGAATCTTCGCAAACAGACAAAGGTTAATGAAGAACAAGCTTCACACTCATTTCAATATTTGTGTCTTTGTTTATCTAATTCTCATTATTCCCACTCAATTTGATGGGCAGGATAAAGCCAAGATTTTGAAGTATGCTATTTTAAAAGCTATTACTTAGCACATACTGTGTACTTACAAAAGGCAAGATTTTCTCGACAATCCCATGGGCTGGAAGCTATTATTGTCCCTATCTTACAGAGGAGGAACCTGAGCCTTAACCATTTAATAGGCCACCCAAGGCCAAACAGTAAGCAAGTCAAGAAACATATTAATACTAAAATGCGGCATGCTGGTAAGTGCTTGCAAGGAAACAGCTTAGTGGATGCGAGGTTTGGGGATGGAAGAACGCAGGTGGGCAGTGCTGGTTCACAGAGTGTGGCTGGCCAGGTGCTCTGGGAACAGCTAACATTGGAGCAGGGTCCTGGAGGATGACAAGGAGCCAGACGCTGAAGACAGAGCTTGGGGGTTTCCAGGACAAGAGCAGACGTGAAGAAGGCGCTGGGGTGGGAAAGGGCTTGGCTCACGGGAGAGCGACAGGAAGTCCGTGAGACTGAAGAGGAGTGAGCAAGGAGGGACCAGGAAGACGAGAAGCCTCTGGGTGTCTAGAAACAGGGAGACCAATGGAGAGAGGGAGAGACAACCTTGGCTGGGATGGGGGCTGGTGGCGGGCTATGGGAAGATGCAGCCTCCGTGCGGGGGGATTTGCTGATGACTTGGCTACTGGGTGTGGGCGAGAGGAATTGAGCTTTACCCCTACACTTCTAATGTGAGCAATGGGGACAGGACGGGGAACACTGGGCGAGAAGTGGCTCTAGGAACTGAAATCAATGCAGCTACTTGGGAGCTGCTGGGTTAGAGATGCCTGCCGGATGTGGAAGAGAATCTGCAAATCTGGAATTGAGGAGTGATGTCAGGGCGAGGGATAAAATTTTGAAGTTCAGCCTGCAGGCCTTAATTATTTAAACAAAAAGGCGTGAGGTCAGCGGAGACTAGGAAAGAGGATGCATGGAGGAGAAGGAGGCCGCCTGGATCACGAGGTCTAAGAACTGGCCCCCGGGCTTGGGGAAGGGGAAGCCATCCTGAATGGGACAGAAGCATTTTTCTGGTCGGGTTGGTCAGAGTCTAACTCAGATGGCACAAAAGATAATGAGAACCGATGAAGGGGAAACAGCACAGCCTGTGGCGTGCGGCACTTGGTGTGCTGCTGGAAATGACTCAACACCGAGGAGGGGAAAACTGGCGATCCAGGAGAGAGAGAGAGAAATTGCAGGAGAAAAGTTCTTAGGAAGGGAGAGGTTGGTAGGATTCAGTGAACAGTGGGGTCATCGGCCATCGAAATAGGACAGACAGGCTGCAGAGCCATGGATGAGGCAAGGAGATGGTTAGATTTGGTGATGGGAAGGTGAGAATAGTCTCTCTGTCTCTCTGTCTCTGTCTCTTTCTCTCTCTCTCTTTTACACACTTTCTGGAGGGGTAGGGTGAGAAGTGAGGTCATCCACTGAGAGCGAGAGAGCTGGAGTTTAGGGAATAGAAGAGAGAGGAGGAGAAGGAAGGGGAGAGGAGAGAAGAGAAGGCGGGAAATGGTTCTTGAGGTAAATGCGGAGCAAGGTGACTGTGGCCAGGTGGCCAGTGGCCAGGTGCTGAGAGGTGACTGGAGGCGCGTGGCAATGAATTCAAAACGAGAAGACGTTTTCCAGCCGCATTCGGCTGCCCTGGGCAGGTGTGCAGTAGATGGGACTGGATGCGGTGGGCAGCAAAGTGACTGGGAGGGGACAGGGACGAGAGAGTGTGGAGGGCACATGGCGGAGGCCCACGGCAGAGAAGAAGGCGAGGACGTGGGGTGGAGGTGGAGAATCAAGACTAGTCAGTGGACTGGAGACCCTGGATGGCTCACGGGCTGCTAGAGTGGGCTGCTTCATAGATTTCGGGGTTTTCTTGAGGGAGGAGAGAAGAGAAATTTTTGAAAGAGCAATGAGGAGCAAGGAGGATACCTACCCCATTTCCAAGCTTGGTGACGTCGGGAAGGGGGATGAAAAACAGAACCATCATCCCTTGAGGTGGCAGGGGAATGGGGGAGGGGCGGGGGCAGGTCCTCAGGGACAGCCTGGCATCGGAACGAGAAGATTAGGAACAGAAGGGGCAGGTAATTGTGACGGGAGACAGGGATTTCGCTGACAGCAGACCACGGGTTACAGGGGAGAGAAAGGGAGGCGGACACTGGGTATATTACGGGCCACGCACAGCCTTTGCATGGTGTCTCGAAACAATGTGTGACCAGCAGTCTCGGGCCACGGTGGTGACTTGGGCCATGAGGGAGGAGGGGCGCAAGGCGTAAGCCATCCTCAGGGTAAGGAGGGGGTGTGTCGTGGTGAGGGGCAGGTGTCGGGAAGGGAGGAGGACATGTCTCCACGGGAAGTCTGTGCATTTCCGTACTCCACAGGATGGTGGTGTCAAAGACGGGAGAAGCGGCACAGGACGGGAAGTATTTCAACGTGTATGAACCCATCAGCCATGTAGGGGAACAAGGACAAACACTATTTCAACATGACATTCCTTTCTTTTGAAGAAGATGCTTTGTTGACAGCAAGCATCCTTAAATACGACCAAACAAAGGCAGGTCGTTTTATGTTTGTCTCACTTGCAATTTAGAAAAGGTGCTTTGGGGCTCAGGAAATTGCTTTAATCAAAACCTTGGCTTCTTTGGTCATGACAAATAATAATATTCCATACGTCATGATAGGTGAGCAAAGACCTTCACCATTAGAGAATCAGCTAACGCTTGGTAAGTTCTAACACCAGACAAAAAATAAACTCTAGGCTTGTTCCACCTGGCGGACAGCAATGGATGACTCAGGACCTCTGCCTTAACAGGTGTCTGGAGGTGTTCTGCTCAGCAGTTCAGATTCCACGGTGCTTAGATTACTTTGGGGCCCTTTAAGTATTTACATCTCTGGAACTGTCAGGAAACACCAAAGGTTACAAATCCTTCATAAGATCCAGTTCTGAGAATGCTAATGCATGACAGAAACGTGACCTTGCAGGTAACTTGGCTCTGGGGGGTGGGATTGGCAGGTCCCAGAGGATGATGCTGAGTGTGTCAGAGGCACCGAGAACGCCACTCCCGAGCCAGACGCCACTGGCCTGCACGTGGGCACAGCAGCTTTGAACGGAGGCGGGGGAGGAAGGGCTTGGGGAACGAGGTAGAGTAGAAACCCAACCAAGGGTCTTGACTAGTGCCGTTTGCCAGGCCACAGCTTGGGAGCACCTGAGGGAGCAGGAAGAAGGGTTCTGGTTACTGCTCCATTTCCATCTTCCCTCTCACTCAGAGGCGCAGAGTGACAGGTGCCATGGCCAAGAACAAAGGAAAAAAAGGAACTTCAACGGTGCTACATTCGACATTGCCTACAAGGGAGCTCACAGTTTTCATTGTGATGGTACATACTTCTAGCTGTCTTGGAAAGCAGTACAGCCTCGGATGCTAGAGATCAAGGTAGGGTTCAATCAACACTTGTTTTAGTTATGCTGAATAATCAATTACCTTGAGGATACACTTCCTGCCCCTCCACACCTTTTACTGCATGAAATTTATCATCATTCAGTTGCAAAAAATGTTTTGCTTTGTAAAGAAGGGAAATGAAGATATATTTTCTCGAGGAAAGTTATCACTAATACTTCTTTTATCCGAATAAGCCATGCAAGACTTGTTATCTAGACAGCTTGTAATCAATTTATTCTTCATTGGCTTCCCTCCGAAAGGCTTGAAAGTGGTTCACACAAACACATACAACTTGGGCATGAAGGTTTTAAATCATTTTTTTGTCTTTGATCACCACTTTTTCTTCTTCAAGTTTTAACTCACGACAGACCAGAGGTGGTTGGTTGTCCTGTGTTCTATTCTCTTGGGTGCTTAACCATAGTTCCCCTTTGCATCGACCCTTTGGCTTCTAGGGGTTGCATAAGACAGCTTCGGAAAGCAAAACAGAATGAAGAACAGCCATGGCAACTGGGGAAGGGCCGTTAATCCTCAACACCGAGGATAAGCGACTCCTTTAATGTCTATCGGTCACCTCCAGCAGAAATGGTGCCCTTCAGCTCAAGACCCAGCCAAGCTGTCAAAAATGTGATATGATATCTGTGCCTCAAATTGGTTTTTATTTTTAACACATTAAACTTAAAACGGGAGGTTGTTAAATTGGTCCAAATATATAGAGATAGAAATCCGAAAGAGAAGAAGAGTTCAAAGTCATTGAACTTTAAATTGCCACAAGGAATAATCAGATTTTCTTTATCTCACCCTTTTCCTGTCCTTCTGCGAGTTCCAGCTTCTGTGTGAAAGTTCCTGCTGTCTCTCTTTATGACACTGCATTATTCCCTAAAGCTCATCCTGTCCGTGTTGGTACTTTTTATGGTCCAGAATGCACGAGGATCAAGGTCATGTTCTTCACGGCATCACAACCAGGGGTCTTCATGGTATGTCTACATGGTGGTCACCCTCCTTAGTCCCTACAGATCTTTTGAGGCCCCTGGATTTATAACAATCCCTATTTTATGTTTTTGACCATCCTGTAAACAGCTTCGAGAAGATCGTGCTGCCAAAGAGACTTTTTCTTAGAGTTTAGATGGTGGGGCTAAGTGGGTCGCAGGCTGGTCCATGTGACGTTAGCATGACACTTTGCCCCAGAGCCTCTTACTAGGGCAGTTGTGCAGGACCACGATCAAGATCAGCACACGCACTTGCTAGGTCTGTGTGTGAAGGATGAGCTAGAGCTGCGTGTCAAGGCTCAAAACTACTTGACCTTGGTCCTCTCTGTCGGCACAGAGGTGGAATTAGAAAGCTGTCAGGAGTCAGCCCTACTCCGCAGCACGTGTTAGTTTCATAATTACTGGTAAGCTCTGTGTCAGTTGCTTTTCCATAAATAAAGGTCAAAGTGACTCAATCAGCTAAGGGAGTTTTAAAAATAGTCATGCCTGGGGGTCAGGCCCTGAGGTTCTGTTTAAATTGTTCTGATCTGCCTGGTCATTGATATTTTTCAAGCCCCCAGGTGATGTCAATGAATAGCATGGCTGGAACCCCTGGCTGGGGGTTTTTTCTACGCATAGGTGACAGTGACTAATAGTGGTACAGAATAGACTTTAACGTGCTCAATCCTAGGAGGCCCTCAAGTCTCGACTCCATTTGGGAGTGTCCGATAAGGCATTCTCAAGGCTGACTTCCAAACAGAGGGCCCAACCTCAGAGGAGAGAGGCGCCCACATACACACACACACACACGGCCCCAGTCACACCTGACGGCCCAGCACTCACTGGCCTTGTGACTCAATTTCACATGCCTGTGCCTCTGATCAGGCAGCTCCCTGCCCTGACATGGCACCTACCCTTCCCTGCCTGTCTGGCCTAACTTATCCGGCCCAGTTTTGGGCTGGGTAAATAGGAGGCAGGCAACGCATGTTCATTAAATCACTGTAGCTAAATGAATCATGCCTCTGAGGTTTGAGAGAGCTTTTAGCAACGCTGCTTAGCATTGTTTTCTTCCCCCACTGTGAGCAAAATGCTAAGACATCATTCTACAGATGGCTGCAGGCCTGTCCACCTCCCCAGCTGTGAGGTGGGCTGCGGCCATAGACCCTGAAACACAGAGGTACCTGGTATGTGCCATTAAGATTTCCGATGGCCGCATTAATTACTGTAAAATGAAATGATAATCAGTGCTATGGGCTTTACAGCGAGGCTCTAAGTTCTTTGACTTCACTGTTCTGCAACAAATGAAGGTTATCAGAGCCTTATGTTTTTGTTTTGTTTTTTTGCTTTTGATATTTTTGCTTAGAGCAACCTCGTCAGGATCATCTGCTGTTGGTACATCCGTCTTTCACGACATACTTTCAGCTCGGCTGAAGGCAATGTTAGTTCAGACAAAAACGACATCAAAAGAAAAAGGAGCCAACAGTTTGCCTGCTCCATCTTAGATGGTACTTTCTCTCAGCTGCCCATGTTTCAACGCGAGGTATATAAAATCTCCTCCCCTTTAACCAATCTTGTAAATAATTCTGAAGCATCGTTTTCTCTGCCGCATCTGGTTTGGATTGCTGCTGACCCCGTTCATGGCGCTCAGAGCACGACTTTGCCCGCCACCCTGGCCCCATCGCCACTGTTTCCTGCATCCTGCAGCTCAGAAAACACACGCACCTGTCCACAGCAGATATAACACAAGCCCTCAGGCGAGCCAGGAAAAAAGAGAAGGGAGAGTACGTCGACTTCTCGTTAGATATGCTCCAATACTTCTTACGGTTGGGTACTGGAGCCCACAGCTCCTTTTGGAATGTGTCCATCACATGAAGGGACTGGCCTCCGAATGGGGACCCCCGTGGGAACATGACTGGGCAGGGAACAGCGACGACCAGAGCAGGGTGCAGTGCACGCCAACGGGGCGCGTGTAGAACACGGGGGTGGCGTGGAATGGAAGCGCCTTGTGGGCGTGGCCACAGACTTCCTCCTCCCCTGAGGACGTCCTGCCACTGCCAGCCAAGCCGTGAAGGCGCCCCCCACCTTCAGTGCCCATCAGAGAAGGGAGGAAGGACGCTGCCCGCGGGGGTGGCGGGGAGGAGCCGGATTAGGGAGAGAAGCTGTTCCATCTGTGTAATAATGAGTTAGAGACAAGGGCAAGGGAAGAGAAACTATCTCAAGGGCTGTCTGGAGGATCTGGTGTTTAGGGGAAAACAGTTACATACCAAATTCTCATTAACGTGTGTCAGGAGGTGAGATTAACAGGCAATGGGATTTCACGTGCCTTCTGAGGTGGCCTCTGAGCTCTGGAGGAAGGCACCCTTTCAGAGACTTGACAACAATGGGGTGGAGGGTGACGGAGCTGGTGAATATCCACAGCTTTGCACTGTAAGTGAAATGCTGATGCTCCCCATTTACAGATCTGTGTCCAAAGCACATTTTGAAAGTTTTATCTTCTAAACTTTGAATTTAGATTTAACAAATCCTTTCTAATGACAAGTGGCATTTCTGACTCAGACAAGAGCTTCCACAAATGATTAACCTTGAAAATGGAGAACAGTTGTTTATTTCCATTGGGCACAGTTACCATGTAGTCATTGGTGGTTTTCCTTCCTTTTTTAAAAACAGCTCTGGAACTTCTTTAATCCGATAAGATTTATCTGGCCTCTGAACAAGGATTTCTCAGTAGGCATACAGAGACTCTTCCATTCTGAAGTAACAGATACAAGTTTTTTTTGGTGTTAGCCGT